>APFE030227488.1:57285-84974 GCA_000404065.3 Pinus taeda | reverse complement strand
ATCAACACACTAGGATTCTCCCAAAATTCAAATGACAAAATCTATCCCGGCTTTGGGGTCAGGTTTGAAGGAAAACTTTGCCGATCCGTGGATCGGTGAGACAAAAAACCTTCCGGGACATAGATTATCATAGGAAAGTTAGGTCCACCTAGGCAATTTACAAACACGACTCATATCTGCTAGGATTATTTACAAAGAATACATGCAGACTGGGTTTACAATTAGATTGATCAAGCTGTTGATGACTGCAGGATGGCACGGACACGCTGATCAGGTGCTGCCCCTTTTTGCGAAGAAAAAGGGAGTGTACTGCATGGGCAGTTGACCGGTAGAGGTCAACAAGCTCCTCTAGAACCTTCTATTTTATTATTATTTTAATCATGGGGTACTTTTCCCTCTTTTATTTCAATTAAAATATGTTTTTAATGCGGGGGAAGGGTAAATTGGCCACCATGTCTCCTCAGGCCACTGAAACTCATATCTAACCATCCCATCCTGTAGATCTTCCCGTTTTGGTTCCAACAAGCTATTACACTGAGGTGTTCCACCAATTAACCTCCTCGGAATGCCACCTCAAGCATAATTAATTATGTTATGCCCAATTCTAATGTTGATTTATGAAAGTTGTCGGAATGCAACGAAACGAAAGGCAAACTGTGCGGATGGTGGGATATGCCAAGCAAATGCCATCAAATCTGATAAAAACTCCACAAAAATTCATCGGAACCCCTCATGACATAAACCTGCTCCACTGACCTGGCCACCTCCTGCCCTGGAAATCCACCCTGGATGCACTTTGAAGAAGGATAAAAATGGGGACATGATAGATTTTCTTCTGGCTAAGGAACTTCAGTAGAGCTTTCTTCTTCTGCCAAATCTATAAAAGCATCACAATGATTAGAACCATAATCAACAATTGGAGATGAGGTAGTGGGGGAAGAAGATGATCCTGGACTGATATTTTCATCAAAATGAACATCTCTTCGGAACAAAACTTCCTTAGAGTTAGGATCAAAGAGACAATATGCTTTCATGTCCTTACAATGACCAACAAATATCAATTGTTTACTTTTCTTTTCCATGGATTTGCATTTTTTACTGGAATTAATGCCCAAAAAGGACTGCCAAATACCCTGAAAGAAGACACATCAGGCTTCTCATGTGTCCATGCTTCTATTGGAGTCATATTTTGAAGTGCCTTATGAGGCAATCTATTTTGAATGTAATTAGCAGAACTAACTGCTTCAGCCCAAAAAGTAGGTGCCAAGTTCTTGGAATGAATCATGCAATTATCCATCTCCTTAAGTGTTCTATTATTTCGTTCGGCTACACCATTTTGCTGAGGGGTGTACGGAACAGAATGTTAATAAAGAATGCCATGTTCTTTTCAAAAGTTTTGAAATGCCTTGCTGATATATTCACCCCCATTATCTGTGCGTAGCTTTTTAATGGAGCATGAAGAGTGTTTCTCAACAAGAGCTTGAAATGTATTTAAGATTGCAAAGACTTCACTTTTGTACTTGAGAAAATACACCCAAGAGTACTGTGAAAAATCATCAATGAAAGTTAATGCATATTTGTTGATTTGGGGTAGCATCGGATGTGCTCTAGGCCTCAAATTTTGCAAGGAGGCTTGGGCACATGAATTCCAAAGAACCCAGAAAGTGTTTTGGGAAATTCCACCCAAAGACGATTATATTAAAATAATTAATATTTTTAATGGAGTTCGTAAGTCTAAACTTAAAAAAATTAAAATATTAATGGGTATTAATCTAATTGTGGGTGTAACTTCTAGAAGAAGACGGAGATCAAGCCAAAACGATCTGAGCCTTTGATTAGGAGTTAATCTTGGCCATTGGTTGTCCAACAAAAACATATAAGGGGCTTGAGGGTCATTTGGAAAATACACCGAGAGATCAAGAGATCGAAATTATGAAGTGAGAAGTTCTCAGGAGGAACTTCCGATCGAGGATATTTCTTGTAGTTGATGGGTAGGGATAGCATCCAGAGAGATATTTTCTCAACTGGAGGATCATCAGCAGAGAAAGGCAAAAGGAGATCCAGCAGTGGCAGCGTTGAACCAGAGGCGTTGATGCAGATCCACGCAGAGGCAACGCAAAAGCCAAGAGGGAGTCCGAGATTTGCAGAGGCAATTCGAGTTTCAGAAGCCGAGAGCCGGATTGTGAGACCAGGAGGCAGAAATCGAATCACTTGGGCAACAAATCGACCAGCTAGAGGGTTGACGTTGTCTAGAAAGAGCTTGATATTGGGCTGATGCAAATACTACTCAGAGGCAGCAAGAAAAGACGGGGGCAATCTTTCTAGGGGTTGGATCAGCCAGTATTTCCAATGATATTGTGAGGTAATCTCACAAATCTCTCTGTCGTGTTTATTCTCTGTAACTGGATTGCCAAGAAGGCTTCTAAAGATGTATTCAGGATTTTCTACTGCTTAATAATAATAAACCCTCATAACTGTTGCATCGGTTTTCCCGCATTGAGTTTTTCTGGGGACATTTGTCCAAAAATAATGGTGTCCATTGTGTTGCATTTTCTTTCTTTCTCAGTATCTTGTTTCCACTTATAGATTAATTAAGTGAAGGTTGTAGTGTATGTATTACGATATTTGTCGTAGACAACTGCAAGTAATTTGTTTAAAGGAATGTAATAAATAAGAGTAATATCATCAGTTGCTACAGCAGGAATTCTTGTTTAGGAATTTTCGCATGGTATCAAAGATACAGGTGGAACAAGAAGAGAAAAGCCAAAGAACCCAGCACTGAGCAGGAGAGGAGATTTTCAACAATTATTTTGGCAGATATGGCAACCAGTGGCTTGAGGGATCAAGATAGGTTGGACGAAGCATCCAACCACGTCATCTAGAAGACTAGAATGTCTTTCCTTCTAGATGAGCATGCCCTCAAGACGTACGTCGACAGCGTGGTGGCTAAACATGCAGATGCAGATCCGCAGCAGAAATACCGAGCTGAGATGGCGAAGGCCAAGAGGATGATCCTGGATGGAGTCAAGGATTACGTGGTGTGTCATGTTGCTAGCAGAGAGACTGCTAAGGAGATGTGGGATGCCTTAGCCACATTATATCAGGGATCTTCCAAGCAGCGAAAGATGTACTTAGAGCGGAAGCTGAGATCTGCTCAGATGCAAAAGGGAGAGCATGTGGATCCATTCCTCACGAAGCTAAAGGAAACCCGTGATGAGTTGTCTACTGCAGGGCATTCACCTCAGGATTTAGAGTTGGTTAGACTAGCCATCAATTCTCTCTCAAATGAGTGGAAAGTCTTTGTCCAGAGTATCTTGGGTAGAGTAACATTGTCGAACTGGGATGAGATGTAAGCAGCTCTAAAACAAGAGGAGCTGAGGAGAGACTTGGCCAAGGTCAAACTTGACGGAAGAAATAGCAGTAGTGGGTCAAAGCCCAAGGAGGAGGAGTAGAATGTAGCCCTCACATCAAAGGGGCAGCAGGGGCAACAAAGACGAAAGAAGGACGTCTCCAAGGTGAAGTGTTTTAGATGTGGCGAGATGGGCCACTATTGTAATGTTACAAACATAAACAAACAGTGATATACAAAAGCCAATTCAATTTTTGCATACAAAAATTAAACTATCAGCAAATATTCAATACACAACAGAAATAGGAACCAACTAAGCCATTCTATTTATTAATGGAGCAATGTACAATAGTATGGAAAGAGCACCTGGGCTTGCATCAAGGGCAAGCTAGAAAGAACCCAGGTGTCGACAGTAATCCCAAATGCTAGAAAGCAACTGCTCCTCTAAAGTTCTGTGTTGTCTCCTATTTACGTCAACTACTGGTTGGAAAGGAGCTGCAAGAAACCCCGCCTCCGGTGCTCGGAAAATGATGAAACTTCAGCCACAAACTCCTTGGCCAAAATCCAAAAAAACTCATAAAGGGTTTGGCCTGGAACCAACCACCTAAATTCGACCTCCTCTATGGCCTACGCCCTCCAAGTAGCTTCAGCAAAATAGCTTGCAAGAAATGGCCACAAAGTCTTCCTCCCAGCTCTGGAAAGGAAGCAAACTTCACTCTGAATGGCTCCTTCAACCTCCACGGCAAAGCTCAGCCTCAAGGGATGATACTCTACGCACCAAATGAGCTCCCTAAACACTGCCTTTGCGCTAGCCCAAGTAGTGCCATAGGCACACTACCAAGCCTGAAGCTCAATCAACTCGCAAACTCCCCCAAAGGCTGACAATCCTCCTTAGCCTCTCCTCCAGAAAATCTCACAGCAAAACTCCGTTGCTCAACTCCACAAACAACTCGGCCTCCTCTCTCACTGCATCCTCCAGAAATACGCACCACTTGGAAGGAAATGCTACTGCTTGAAATCACAATGTAAATATCCTCCTGAAGAAATGAAGGAAACCTTCCTAGGGTGGCACTCGAAGTCCCCTGAAGAAAGGATGAGCTCTTCTCCTAAAGAACTCGTGCTAAACAGCCAGTGACTTGGCTAAGCAGCTCAAGCAACGAAGAGAAATCGATATACACTCATGAATGAATGAGAAGAGGAGAGCTGCCCTCCTTATATATTTTTCGTAGGGGAATTTTCCCTCCATTTTGTCCTCCATCATGGACCCCACTTAACCAACACCATGCAAAAGTTATCTCCCCAATATGCATATCGAAATAGGGAATGCATAATTCCCTAGTGAGGGTGGCCCCCATGTGTAACTTAACTTTAAAACAAAACATCTTCTCCTAGCCTAATTTCCTAATAACATCGAATGGGGTCCACTAACTCCAAAATTGACCCCATAATACAAAATTAAATCTTGTTCCAAAATTATTTAGGAAGGGATATTACAGTCCTCCCCTCCCAAATTTTGCTTGTCCCCAAGCAACTTCAATGTCAGATGCTCCAGAATGTGCTCTCCCTCCCAAGTGGCATCCCCATTTGGTAGATTCTTCCATCGCACCAAATATTCTCTAACTATCCTGCTCTTGAGCTTCCTCTCTCTGCTTTCCAAGATGGCCTCTGGCTCTAAGATCAAATGCCCCTCATTATCAAGCGGAGGCAACTCCATGACTGTTGTAACCTGCTGCCCCAACACCCTCTTGAGGCATGAAACATGAAAGATGTTATGAATCCTGCTCCCTGGTGGTAGCTCCAACTCGTAAGCCACATCTCCAACTCTCATGCTCACTCTGTACAGCCCAAAGAATCTTGGTTGCAGCTTTTCGACCCCCTTTTTCTTGAGTGTGGACTGTCGATATGGCTGCAATTGAAGGTGGACCAAGTCATCCTCCTCAAAATGTCTCTCTACTCGATGTCGATTAGCATACATCTGCTGTTGGTTCTGGGTTGCCTGTAAGTTATCCTTAAGAGCCTTGAGGATATCTTGGCTCTCCAGGATCCAATCCTTGGCCTTTGGGGCTCGGTTGTCTCCAAAAACAATATCAGCAAAAGATAAAGCATCATAACCATATAAAGCACGGAAAGGAGTCATACGAATGGACATATGATGGGTGGTATTGTAACAATACTCTCCCAAGTGAAACCATTGAATCCAAGCCCTCTGTTGCCCTGTCACATAATTCCTGAGATAGCCCTCTAACCACTAGTTCACCCTCTTTGTCTAACCATTGGTCTGCGGATGATAGCTGGTGCTTGGGGTGAGCTCAGTGTCGACTAGTCTAAAGAGCTCCTGCCAAAATCCTCCCATGAATCGGCTATCCCTGTCATTGACTAAGGTCTTAGGGAGTCCGTGCAGATGAAAGACCTCCCTGAAGAACAACTCCGCCACCTATGAAGCTAAAGATCGTGTTGGTATGGAAAAGAAGTGTGCAAACTTGGTTAGTCGGTCGACCACTACAAAAATACAATCCTTCCCTTGTATTGAGGGAAGTCCACTAATGAAGTCCATAGAGATTCTCTCCCATTTCCCCTCAGGGATGGGAAGAGGCTACAACAATCCCGCTAGATGGGTCAATTCTCCCTTATTCCTCTAGCAAGTTCCGCACTCCTGTACATGCCTCAGTACATCTCCCTTGAGGCCATTCCAAGTGAAGCGCTCTCTCACTGCCATATACGTCTTCCTTATTCCCTGGTGCCCAGACAAAGGAGAATCATGAGTTGCTTGAAGGACGCGCTCCCTCAACTGTGATCCTGAAACCAAAAATATGCGCCCCTTATAATAAATGACCTCATCCATCACCCTGTAGTGCTCATCGCCATAGCTACCCTCCAAAATGTCGCATGCCCGACGATCCTTGGAGTACTCTACTAGTAACTAAGACTTCCAGTCATGACAAATGCTCATAAGTGAAAGCTCGACTGGTCTCCTGGATAGTGCATCCGCCACCACATTGTGCTTTCCCCACACATTCTCAATATCAAAATCATAGGCCTGCATTTTGCTGACCCATCTCTGTTGTCTGTCATTAAGGCCCTACTGCCCCATGAAATGGCGAAGACAGTTGTGGTCAGTCTTCACCTGAAATCGATTCCCCACCAAATACCGTCTAAATTTGGCCAATGCATGCATTATGGCCAACATCTCCTTGTCGTAAATGGAATACGACATATCATGAGGTAGAAGCTTCCTACTCTCAAAAGCAATGGGGTGCCCATCTTGGGACAGGACTTCCCCAATCCCTACACTTGATGCATCGCACTCCAATGTGAAAGGCTGAGAAAAATCTGGGACTGCTAAAACCGGACAAGAACTCATCACCTCCTTGAGGCGATCAAACGCTATCTGAGCTCCCTCGGTCCATGCAAAGGCCCCTTTCTTAGTCAGATCAGTAAGGGGTGCTGCCAACTATGAGAAGCCCTTCATGCAACAATCCCGCTGGATGGGTCAATTCTCCCTTATTTCTCTAGGAAGTTTTGCACTCTTGTACATGCCTCAGTACATCTCCCTTGAGGCCCTTCCAAGTGAAGCACTCTCTCACTGCCATATATGTCTTCCTTATTCCCTGGTGCCCAGACAAAGGAGAATCATGAGTTGCTCGAAGGACGCGCTCCCTCAACTGTGATCCTAAAACCAAAAATATGCGCCCCTTATAATAAATGACCTCATCCATCACCCTGTAGCGCTCATCGACATAGCTACCCTCCAAAATGTCGCATGCCCGACGATCCTTGGAGTACTCTACTAGTAACTGAGACTTCCAGTCATGACAAATGCTCATAAGTGAAAGCTCGACTGGTCTCCTGGATAGTGCATCTGCCACCACATTGGGCTTTCCCCACACATTCTCAATATCAAAATCACAGGCCTGCATTTTGCTGACCCATATTTGTTGTCTGTCATTAAGGCCCTACTGCCCCATGAAATGGCGAAGACAGTTGTGGTCCGTCTTCACCCGAAATCGCTTCCCCACCAAATATCGTCTAAATTTGGCCGATGCATGCATTATGGCCAACATCTCCTTGTCGTAAATGGAATATGACATATCATGAGGTAGAAGCTTCCTACTCTCAAAAGCAATGGGGAGCCCATCTTGGGACAGGACTTCCCCAATCCCTACACTTGATGCATCGCACTCCAATGTGAAAGGCTGAGAAAAATCTGGGACTGCTAAAACTGGACAACAACTCATCACCTCCTTGAGGCGATCAAACATTGTCTGAGCTCCCTCGGTCCATGCAAAGGCCCCTTTCTTAGTCTGATGTAAGGGGTGCTGCCAACTGTGAGAAGCCCTTCATGAACTTCCAATAATAAGTACATATGCCCAAAAATCATCTCAATGTTGTCACATTTCAGGGCTCTGGCCAATCTCGAATGGCCCGAATCTTCTCCTCATGCACCTTGACCCCATCCGCATTGATGATGTGTCCCAAGTAAAGCATCTCTGTCAATCCAAACTCGCACTTAGACATCTTCGCGTAGAATTATTGCTCCTCCAATATACGCAAGACTGTCTCCAAGTGCTGCAAGTGCTCTTCCCATGTCTTGTTGTAGATCAAGATGTCATCAAAGAATACCAATACAAACCTCCTCAGTTGGCCTCAAAGCACGTGGTTCATACATGACTGAAAAGTAGTCGATGCATTGGTCAACGCAAAAGGCATGACCAGGAACTCGAAATGCCTATAATGATACCTAAAGGTTGTCTTCGAAATGTCCTTCTCTCTTACCCAAATCTGATGATACCCTGACCGCAGATCTATCTTAGAGAAGTACTTGGCTCCTCTAAGCCGCCCATCAACTCATCAATGCGTGGAATAGGATACATCTTCTTCATTGACTTCTTGTTGAGGGCCCTGTAGTCAATACACATGCGAAGAGTCTCATCCTTCTTCTTCACCAGCACAACCGAAGAAGCAAACGAACTAGAACTCGGTCTGATGTGACACAATGCCAGTAACTCCTGGATGCTCTCTCGATCTCATCCTTATAGGCTTTGGGATGCCTATAGGGTGTGGTGATGACCACCTGCACACCAAGCTCCAACACTATAGTGTGCTCAAATCCTCTGTCACGTGGTTGCCCTAGTGGTATATCTCCAAAAACTACCGGATATTTATCTAGTACTGCCTCTATGTCCGGATGTGGTGGTGTGGTCTTCCCTCCAACCTTTGAAATCCTCAGCTCTACTGCCCATGCTATGTCTCCATGCCTCAAATCGGCCTCCATCCAATGAGCCGAGACTGTCCGAGGGGGGTATGAACGCATGCCCCTAAGAACCATCAGCTTGCCATCTAGCCCAGTAAACTCCATCACGAATTGTTTCCAATCGATGGTAACCCGACCAAGGGAATACAACAATTGGATGCCCAGCACCACATTGGTGTCCGGTACATCCACCACGAAAAAGTGGTCGGTCATCGAATAGTTCCCCATAGTCACTGTCAAAGAGGGAACATATCAAGTACACTGCATAGTCTAGTCCCCTGGTATTAGGACTGAAAACCCCTCAAACTCTGTAGTGGTGATGCCCCTCCTCTGGACCATCTGGGCATCAATAAAATTGTGGGTGGCCCCACTATCTACCAAAACTGAGACACGTTGCCCTTGCACCGTACCTCTGATCCTCAAAGTCAAGAATTTGGGAATTCCGAACAAGGAAGCTAGGGCTCCCATTGTTGGTGTGAAGGATGCTCCTCCCTAAGGTGGTGGTGGTGGTGGTGGTCCTTTCCCTGTTATCTCTTCACTGTCTCCACCACCAAAATCCAACTCCTCATCATCCTCCCGATCACTGTTTGAGAAGACTTCGATGTAATGGGCCTTGCCTACTGTGCACCGATGATCAAGTGCCCAAGGCTCACGACATGTAAAGCATAGCTTCTTCCTCTTGAGGTCTCTCCTTGTCTCGTCATCCAACTGACCCTGCGCTTGGATTGCTCTTTGTGTTATGAGTGCTCGAGTGTCACTTCCCTTTTAAGGGTAGGGAGTGCATGTAGGAAATGGAGCTCGAGCCTTGGGAATGGCCCCCTGCAAATCCCGGGTGCAAGATACTGCCTCTAGAAGAGTCTATGGTTTGCGGGAATTCACCAATCCTCGCAATGGCTCTGTCAATCCCTCCACAAATGTGTATACTCTCCTCGTATCTGACAAATCAGGCACCAGAACTAGCACCCTCAAAAACTCTGAAATGTAATGATCTGGATGCCCTGTCTATCAGAGCTGGGTCAACTCCCTGAAGTGAGCCTCTGGATCCTTCCGATCAAAGCACTCCACTACTCTCCGTGTGAACTCCTCATAGGAGGTCACGCCAGCATGACCTAGAGTGGACAAACCATGAAACCGCCAATCGTGTGCCTCCCCCTCCAAGTAATGTGGCCATCTTGATGGCTTCTACTTCTATCATTCAATTCAGTTGAAAGTATGTGTCCATCTTCTCTACCCAAGCACGTGTTGTGCACTTCGAAGTGCCATCATATGTAGGGAAATACATTTTCCATATAGAATGATGCAGCTCATAGTTCTAAGTACCATAGCCTTTCCCCTTCTCATTCTGCTTGATCTTGCAAAAGTCTCTGAAGGTCAGAGCCTCTCTGAAGTCTACCCCCATGGATTTCCATTCCCGGAAATGCTCCCCCACCAATAATGAATCCTCACCTCCACCAGTCTCTTCCTGTACCAAAGGTATAAAAGAGGGTAAAGTAGCTCGAGCTGGCTCACTTGAGGATGATCGTTGCGCCGCTGAAGAAGGATGATCAAACTGTTGAGAGGCCCTAGAAGTCTCTCCAACTACGAACTCCCGGTGAGTGCTTCGCTCTCGGTTTTTCATGTTGATCTCGTCCAACATCTCCTTCTACCCCTTGGCCAAATCACTTAAGGCCTTCAAGAGGCTATCGAAAGCCATCTCCTCCCTGCTCTTGGGCTCACCCATACCTTCTGCTACTGCAGTCTTCCCACGATCCTCCATGTCTGGAGTAATCTCCAACTCCCTTTCCCAGCTCTGGTACCTCTACCTTCTGTAAGTGATATTCTGCCAGCCTTCTTCACTCATAGAAAAGTTTCCCCATGACTGTGCCAAAATCTAAGCTCTGATACCACTGTAATGTTCCAAACTTAAACAGAAAGTGATATACAAAAGCCAATTCGAGTTTTGCATAGAAAAATTAAACTATCAGCAAATATTCAATACACAACAGAAATAGGAACCAACTAAGCCATTTTATTTATTAATGGATCAATTTACAATAGTAAGGAAATAGCTTCGGGGCTTGCCTAAAGGGCAAGCTAGAAAGAACACAGGTGTCGACAGTAATCCCAAATGCTAGAAAGCAACTGCTCCTCTAAAGCTCTGCGTTGTCTCCTAGTTATAGCAACTGCTGGCTGGAAAGGAGCTACAAGAAACCTTGCCTCCTGTGCTCGGAAAATGATGAAACTTCAGCCACAAACTCCTTGGCCAAAACCCAGAAAAACTCAAAAAAGGTTTGGACTGGAACCGACCACCCAAATTCGACCTCCTCTATGGCCTACGCCCTCCAAGTAACTTCAGCAAAACGACCTGCAAGAAATGGCCACAAAGTCTTCCTCCAGCTCTAGAAAGGAAGCAAACTTCACTCTAAATGGCTCCTTCAACCTCCACGGCAAAGCTCAGCCTCAAGGGCTGATACTCTACCCACCAAATGAGCTCCCCAAACACTGCCTCTATGGTGGCCCAGGTAGTGCAAAAGACACTGCCAAGCTTGAAGCTCAATCATCTCCAAAAATACCCAATAGGCTGAAAACCCTCCTTAGCCTCTCCTCCAGAAAATCTCACAACAAAACTCCACTACTAAGCTCCAAAAATAACTCGGCCTCCTCTCTCACTGCGTCCTCCAGAAATATGCACCACCTGGAAGGAAATGCTACTGCTAGAAATCACAATGTGAATCTCCTCCTGAAGAAATGAAGGAAACCTTCCTAGGATGGCACTCGAAGTCCCCTAAAGAAAGGATGATCTCTTTGCCTGAAGAACTCGTGCGAAACAACCAGTGACTCGGCTAAGCAACTCGAGCAACCAATAGAAATCAATATACGCTCATGAATGAATGAGAAGAGGAGAGTTGCCCTCCTTATATAGTTTTCGTGGGGGAATTTTCCCTCCATTTTATCCTCCCACTTAACCAACACCGTGCAAAAGTTATCTCCCCTCTATGCATATCGACCTAGGGAATGCGTATTTCCCTAGTGAGGGTGGCCCCCATGTGTAACTTAACTTTAAAACAAAACATCTTCTCCTAGTCTAATCTCCTAATAACATCAAATGCGATCCACTAACTCCAAAATTGGCCCCATAATACAAAATTATTTAGGAAGGGACATTACAACTATGCATCCCAGTGTCTTTCGAAGAAAAAGGATAAGGATGAGAATCACGATCATAAGGTTGTAGCCGCGAAGATCGAACAAGAGGAGTTCACCATGACAGCCGAGATACCTCTAGGAAGGAGGTGGGCGGATTTGGAGTTGTAGTTCAAAAGAGCTACAGATGGGCAGGATCCTTGAGGAGTCCACCTCTAGGATCATTACCTTGGTACGGGAGCCCAGTTTTGCAGTAGTAGGATGGACTAGTGTCAGATGGTGCCGAGGAGTGTCGAAGAGACAGTTGCAGCGGCTAGGAGCGCTAGAGACTTAACAACGCAGAGCAGAGTTGGTAGCAGTGTAGATGGCACAGAGAAGAGATCAGTGACAGCGCAGTAGATTCAGAGGGTCAGCGCAGAGACTAGCAGCAAAGATGCTTCTAGAAGACGTAGATGGTGCTCAAACCAAAACAATCTGAGCCTTTGATTAGGAGTTAATCTAGGTCGTTGGCTGTCCAACATAAACATATAAGAAGGGGCTTGAAGGTCATTTGGAAAATACACCGAGAGATCAAGAGATCGAATTTCTGAAGTGAGAAGAAGTTCTAACCAAGGAGATTTCTTGCAGTTGAGGGGCAGGGATATCATCCGGAGAAAGAGAGATTTTCTCAGCTGAAGAATCATCAACAAAGAAAGGCAGAAGGAGATCCAGCAGTGGCAGCACTGAGCCAAAGGGGTTGATGCAGAGCCATGCAAAGGCAGCATAGAAGCCAAGAGGGAGTCTGAAATTTGCACAGGGAATTCAAGTTTCAGAAGCCGAGAACCAGGTGTGAGACCGGGAGGCAGATCGAATCACCTGGGCAGCAAATCAACCAGCCAAAGGATTGACGCTGTCTCTAGAGAGCTTGACGTTGGACTGACATAGATACTACGCAGAGGCAGCCAGAAAAGCTGGGGGAAATCTTTCTAGGGGCTGGATCAGCCAGGATTTCCAGTCATAGTGTGAGGTAATATCACAAATCTCTCTGTCAAGTTTATTCTCTGTAACTGGATTGTCGAGAGGCTTCCAAAGATGTATTCAGAATTGGCACTGCTTAATAATAATAAAACCTCATAGTTGTTGCACCAATTTTCCTGCATTGGGTTTTTCCGAGGACATTTGTCCAAAAATAACGATGTCCATTGTGTCGTATTTTCTTTCTTGCTCAGTATCTTGTTTATGCTTATAATTTAATTAAGTGAAGGTTGCAATATATGTATTACGATATTTTTCGTAGAAAACCGCAAGTAATTTGTTTAAAGGAATGTAACAAATAGGTGTAATATCATCAATTGTTGCAGTTGGAATTCACGTTGAGGAATTTTCATGATATTTAGCCCCTAAAAAAGGAGTTGAAAATGTCATTAGATCATTATGCACCAACTCAAGAGGTTCTTTTTCCCTTGAGGCTTTCCCTTTAGGAAAGGGATCTTGGTGTTGTTTTCCAAGGGCACAACCTGCACATACTTCGTCAATACATGAAACCTTAGGAAGACCTGAAACCAAATTTTGAGTGTACATCTGCTACAAATATCTATAACTGAGATGACCAAATATTTCATGCCAAAGCTTACTCAATGAATCAACATGAGCTATAAAAGAAGAAGCAAAGGAAGGCTCGAAGCAGACAAACTTATATAATCTAGAAGCATGATCAGATTGTCCGATAGCAACAACACCTGCAGGATCATGTAGCGCTCTAATGACTACTTCATTTGGAGAAAACTCTACAGTTTTCCCATTACCAGAATGACAAATTTGATAAATGGACAATAAATTTGCAGAAATTTCAGGAACTGGGAGCACATTGTTAATGCACCCATGTGTCATCTGTACAGTGCCTGATCCCAAGACTTCAAGTTGTGTAGTCACCAACTGCAATTTGTGAGATGTTGCTATGAGTTGTAGAGGGAAGGAAGTCTTGACAAGGAGTCATATGGTGTGACGCTCCTGAATCAAGTATCCAATTGTTTGTACATTTATGTATGGCTTGGGCTAATAGAGCATGTCCCTTGCCTATTGAAATATTGTGCTTCTTCATGGCCTCTTCTAAGGCATTCAACTTTATCCAACATCTTGTTTCAATATGCCCTATTTGCCACAAAAAGTACAAATTTCATCTATTTTGGTCTTCTTCTTTTCCTATTTTTTGTTTGTCTTTGAGGAGGATTCTTCATTCTTAGAAACAGGAGGAGAAGCTTGGAGGGAGACTCACGGGCTTGTGCAGAATTTTTCTTTGGTTGAAACCGAGCTTTTTACTTACCTTTGGAGTTATGAGCCACCAAAGCTTGATTTGAAGGGCTAGAGAGAACATCTAGTTGCTTGAGCTTAGATTGTTCTCGTATGAGACGATCACAAAATATCTCAAAGTTGGGCATTTGAAATTTGTCACCAAGGGCATCCCTTGATGCATAGAAGGTAGATGTAAAAACCTGAAAAGGACCCTTTAATTTTGACAAAATCAAGATAATGCATTCAACATCTTTTTTCTCCTTGCCACATGCTTTTAATTGAGACAAGAAGGACCTAAATTGAGCAAGATATTCTTCAATAGATGCTTGCTCATCAGGTACTAGGGCTGATAATTTAGTTTCCAATTCTAATGCTTGGAGGTCATTGATACCTCCACATACAGAAGCTAGTTTTTTCCAACTTCCTTTGGGAGTCTCGCATTCTTCAAGATGAAATAAAAGGTTGTCTGAAACATGCAACCCAATCAGCCCCATTGCTTCATCCAGTTCGTTCTTATAGGCAAATTTTTCAACTTCTTTTGTAAAATTTGGTTGGTTTTCACTTAAGGTTTGCCACAACCCCTTAGCTTGCAACAATTGTTGCATTTTTCTTTTCTAGGTATGATAATTGTACAAAGTAACTCTATTATCCTTAATGATAATATTAAAACTCAAAATTTACAACTACTGCAGAATGCTAAAAAATTTGCCCAAACTTCTATTTACCCAATAACAAAATGCCAAGAAATGCCACTAATTTTTGCCCAGATTCTCCTTTTTACCTCAGTCAGTAAATTTTTCCCAATTCTTCTTTTACCTAGGGAAAAAAAGAAAAAAATCGAATAATTTTTTAAGCTTTTTTTTTAACTCAAAAATATTTGCCCAAAAAAAACAAAGAATTTCAAAATAATTTTAATGAGGAAAAAATCCAAAGAATTTTTAATGATGGCCCAAGCAAATTAACCTTTTACTCATATGCTTTCCTCCTTTAAAATTTGCAGGGAAACTTTCTAAATACCCTTTCTCCTTTTAAAAAAAAAATCACGGGCAAAATTTAAAAATAGGCAAATTAATTATGGAAAATTTATGTCAAATTTGAATGGAGCTTTGAGAACTTACGGTGAATGAAACCTCAACAACTTCCACACTCTTCTCCAACAGCTTCAAGGACAGAAAAACAAATTTCAAAACCCAATAGATCTAGATCCAAAACTAGATCTTAAAAACTTTAAAATAGATCTCAAAAAAGATGAGAAGGGAGCCCACAGTATCACTCTGATACCATGAAAGAGTATTAAAATACCCAAGGATCAAACTACAAAGCTAAACAATCCTTATACGAAGAGATCACAAGATGAACAACGAATAGAAACATGCTTCATTGCTTGAGAAAATGAGCTATACATGAGCCTAATTTATAGGAACATTAGAGGCTTCTAGCAATAGCTAGAAGATAAGACTGATGACTCAATAGATAAGGATAAGACTGACAACACAGCTGATAAGATCACTACGTAAGCTTACAAGTTTCGATATTTATTAGAACTCTAACATCCAGAACCCATGATTGTCCCAGCCCCTGGAGGGAAATGAATCGCCCTACCTCAAAAGGGGTAATCACTACTATATTATACACATCATGCTCTTTTCCTTTGAGCCTCGATCAGTTAATTAAAGAAAATTCATAAAAGGAAAAAGGCATATAAAGAAAGGTGGAAAAATCAAGATCGGGGCACCTCATGTACCATGACTGCTCCCTCCTATACATTATATACCCAAGTGTGGGCTTCCCCTTATTTAGCTAACCCTATGCCCCATTATGTGCCCCAGGGCTGCCCCTCTCATTCCCTAGTCCATCTCACCTATTTGTCATTTTCCACCCCCATTAGAAGAGTGTACCTTGGACATACTATCTCCTTTAAGGGCTGAAACCACCTAATAAGGTACTTGGCTAACCCCCTTTGGAGTTTGGAGACACTAGCACATGCCAAAGCCCACTACGGAAGGGCATGCCATTATTAAGTGTCCACTTTGTTATCCATGGTTTGTAAGCTCCTTTACCCAATTATTATAGTCATTGATTGTACTGGAAGCCTAGGGGACGCATTGGATCTTATGAGGATTTTAGGTGGTTTCCATTTGGGTTTGGATTCCCTATATGGGATCCCGACCCCCAGAGGTCCACATTGGCACATGTAGGGTGTGCATAGAGAGGCATGGGCTTCCACATTAGCAGACAACACTCCACAGATCTTCATGGATGTTCAGAGACTACTACCGATCCATTTTTGGGACGATGGTGACATGATTGGTACACTATGCCTAGCAGGCCCACACTATTGGCAAGTGTCCCAGTACTTGTACGATGTCATGGCAACATTCATTCCACCACCTGGACCATTGCCTAGGATCTACAAACATCTTTGATTCATATGGAAAGCCATGGGGTTATTGATGTTCCCTTAGACCCACTGTGAACACCACAGATCTACTACTTGGAGAACAAGGGGCCACCCCCTTGTCCATCATATTCTGAGGAATTTGTTCCTCAATATGGCACTTTAGGATGTTAATGAGCCTTTGCAGTGCCCTACAACATGCATACATCATTATTTGGCCCCTTGTGAGGCTTGTTTTTATATTATGAGCTAGTATGGTGGGCTTGTAACCATTAGGGTTTATTATTTGCACATTATTTTATCATTAGGGGCCCATAGGCTAATTTGAACTCCTTAGGAGGCTATATATTGATGTTAGATACATTCATTTGTATCATCACTTGACTTGGGATCTCTCTGATCATAGAGAATTTTCGCCTTTTTCCTTGGTGGATATTTTTGGAGATGGATGAATTTTGATGAATGGATTTGGGCTATTTCTCTTGTCTTGGAGCTTTATTAAGAAAACGAAATTTTGGTTGGATATACTCTATAACATTGTAAGTAAATTTTGATGCTATTATGCTTATTGCTGCATACTGCTAAAATTAGGGATAGTTGTTGAATTATCGAAATGTGGAATTGAGCATGTTTTAGCTAATTTAATATATGGGCCAATGTTATATGAATGAAATGTCCTAGAGGTTTATTTATCTCGAGAAGCTTGCATCATTTTCTTTGAATTATAAATGCTTGAAGGTCACTTTTCTTTTCTTTCTCTCAACATTGGACAAAGTTGACTTTCTAGGCCTCCTTGATCAAGAAACCAAGTTCTTACTCATCATTATCCTTGACTTCATATCCCCACGTGAACTAGGCATTGATCCCTCAAAAGGGGTGGTAATTTCCAATGTTGCACTAATCGTTATCGGGATAATATCGGTGCAAGGAAAAAATCGGAAAAAATCGTAATAATCGGGAAAAAAATCGGTAATAATTGGGAAAAAATCGTTTGGTACAAAAATATTCATTTTTTTCAATTTTTTTAATATCTAAACCATCTACAACATAAAATAAATACACTGACACATAAATATGATAAAAGAACTAATATATAAGATGTTTAATATCATTTCTAGTGCTAAAATCACACATAACAGTGAATCATGTCCTGAATAGTAAGTCCTGACTCCTGAGTCCCAACTCAACCTCAAATTATCAACAAAAGATATAATAATGTATCTTATATCATGAGTCATAATGTCATATACAATGAAATGAACAGAATAACTAAAGTCTAATACTATTGATTTCCTTTGCCCCTCTAGATGTAGATGTTGGTGGAATTGGCAGGCCGCAGTAGACTATGGAGTCTGTTGTGCTCTAGAAGCTGAAGAACTAGGAGCTTCAGGAGGTAGACCACGTCCTATACTTGTGACAGGGGTAGCTTGGGTCACCTCTTCCTCCTCAAAATATATATATATATATATATATATATATATATATATATATATATATATATATATATATATATTTTTTTTTTTTTTTTTTTTTTTCCCACGATTTTTTCCCAAAAAATCGCCATTTTTTCGAAAAAATTAGGCAAAACAAAAATTTCCAAGTACTAAGAGTGATTTTATCTTTTTTTTTGAAAATATCGCGATTATACGATAATATCGCGATTTTAACAACACTGGTAATTTCAACCATTTTTTAACCATTTTCGTCTTTTTCCCAAAGTCTAGTCCCATTAGGTAACCTAGGGCATCAATTTCCCACGAACTGAGCCAAGGAAAAAATTCAATCTCCTATAGGCTACTACGCTGGTGGGTCCCCTCCCTCTCCTCCAAATTTGAGGCAATTTGAATGGTGGAATCTCCAAGAATCTCAAGCACTAGCTCTAGGATCAAATCGTGCCTAGGCATTCCCAAGGCTAGACCTTAATAGGATCAATTCAACCTTTTGAAGAAAGTATTCTTGTTTGGTCCTTTCCCCTCACTTTGTCCATGATAGGAACATCACTGGTTGCTACATTCCATCCCCGAACCTAGGCTGGGTCCACTTGGCCTTGTGTGGTCCCACTTCTCAATAAATATTATTTTCAAGGACCATTTGGGAATCCAAGTTTCGCAAGGATAATAGGGGTTGAGAACCTTTTTTATAAGCCTATTCTTTCTCCCTCAACCCTCCAATCCTCACCCCTTACCCTTGGTGGACCAAGTCCCTTGCTTAAAGCAAAAGGAAGTTCCATCCTTCACTCCATCCTTGGGAAAGGGTTTTCAAGGTCACTTCTCACCTATCCATTGACATATACTTTACAAGTAAATCCCTACACTAACATGACTCCCCCCATCGTTGAAAGTTCATAAAGAGCAGTGAGACTTAGTTGTGGTGACAATGGGCCAAGCCTCCACAATTGTCCTTAACCTAGCAGTTGCCCTCTTAGGAACCCCTTTAGGTCCCCTGCTGGTTTGAGTGGTAACACAACCTACACAAATAAAACTACAGAAGAATAAACACTAGAAGAAATGCTAGCACAAACACATAAATTTACACAGTTATCTTTGGACCAATGTCCCCGGAAAAAACCCAACTTGGGTAAATCACTGTAGCAATAAGGGTTTATTTATTAAGCAGCAATGAAATATGAGTACATCTATGGATGCCCAACTGGCAATCCAAATAGCAAGAAAATCTAAGTAAAATACTAAAGGGAATTACCCTTCTCCCACAAGCAATCTCTAGTTGGACTTTCCCTATGAAAAACTCGCCCTCCTGGAGCACTGTGTCAGCCTTTGCGCTACTCTACATAGCTGGTTGGACAACTTGCTTTGGATTGGGCTATGCTGAAGTCGCTCTACCTCTAGAAGCTGAGGAAATCGTCTCTCCGGCCCTTTGGGACTCCTCCTCGGCCTTTGGAACTGAGAACAAATTTTCTTCTCTCCAAATCAATCTACCTAACTGAAGCACAACGTAATCCCTCAGGGTTGCCTCTCTGGGATAATTCGGCTCTCTTTCTCCTGGCTCTCGGAATCTGGAAAATATTTCCTCCGAATCACTATCTCTACCCCTCACTCATTGCATCGATCTCAGTGCCTCTCTCTCCAACAACTGATTGTTGCTACTCTAGAAATCCATCTGCTCATGAAATCGAACTGCTCTAGTGTCTTCTCCAAGTGCCCATCGACTTCTTCTTATAATCCTCTATTGAGACTTCAACGGCCAAGATTAAATCTTCATGGATGGCTAGGATTAACTTGAAGTCGATCCGTGTGAGTTTCTAGAACATTCACACCTTGACTTAATTAATTCTGATTAATTAGTCATATTGCCTAAGCTTAGATCTAATTGGCATCTTTGTGTTTAGCATCTAATTGAAGCATTGTTGAGAATTCATTGGATATTTTCTCTAAGAAGCTTTGGTAAATTTGTTTTCAATCTTAAGCATTGGCATCTCAAGTTTCATTGGTTATCATTCTAAGTGAGCATCTCTTAACATTGGTCATTGGCATATCTTAAATGGTCCCAAGTAATCATTGTTAAATTAGATAATTGTTCTAAATTGCTAAGAATCTTGTGGATTAATCTATTGTTTAACATTGACACTTATATCTTTAAGCACTTGCCTTGTTTTAAGATTTTCTTTCAATTCATTACTAAGTACTCTTGCTACAAGGTGATTGACATCAAGTACTTAAAGAACATAAACAATCTTAACCAAGACCCACTCACTTTCCTTGCATAAGCATTCTAGGCCTAAGTGCGTTAATAATTTACCTCCAAGCATAAGCTTGGTTGATAAACTCATAGGGCCACCCTTTCTCACCTAGCTTGAGGGATTCATCACCTTTCTAGTGGTTAACACAGTGACCTTGCAGTCGTCAAAGCCACAGTCTCTGCAACGCTGAGGCACTGGGTGGTTGGAACACAGGGGGAGGTATCGTTAATCAAGCATTTGTTGGCTTCCATCCCACAACCTTCTCTAAAGACTAATCTTAAAACAGTTAAGAGGGAGGTTCCATTTAGAATAGGCATCTAATTTAAAATTAACCAAGAGCATTGCATCACACCTAGGTCTTACGATTTGCATAGCATATAGGTTAGTTAATCATTTAAGCAGTTGTTTTCCATCCAGTTACTTGGTCTTAAATTATAATAATCAAGAATTTTGACTCCATAAGGCACTGGTCTCATATCTAAATCTAATCTAATATTTGAATCTTGCTAAATTTAACCAAGTAGCTAGGCCACTCAACTGTCTCTCGGACTTGTTGGTTACCAACTTGTCTTTCAACTTCATATTTCCATAGGGACTACCCCCCATAGCATGTTGTTGGGAGACAGCTAGAACGGAGTGGGCGGGGATCAAAGTGGTAGCCCCCGCCTTGAGCCATTGTCGCACTACCTGTACAATCTGAGCGACAACAACAGGCAAGAAGATCAAGACATTGAGAACTGATAATGGAACCGAATATGAACCTAATGAATTCAATAACTTTTGCAAAGAGATAGGTATTAAGAGGGAGCTCATTGTTCCATACAATCCACAATAAAATGGAGTTGGTGAAAGAAAGAATCGTACAATTATGGAAGCTACCTATGGCATGATTCATGATCAAGGCCTGCCAAAGTTTTTATGGGGAGAAGCTGCAAACACTATTGTGTACATTCAAAATAGGAGTCCTCATCAAAGCTAAGATTTCAAGACACCCGAAGAAATCTTCAATGGTAAGAACCCTGATGTTGCACATTTTAGAATCTTTGGTTGTCTTGTATATTTTCATGTATATAAGGAGGGCTTCAGCGTAAATCACATGAGAAAGATTTCTGCCAACGCGTTTCGAACCAACCAATGTGGTTCATCGTCAGGACAAGTTGAAAATACAGATCTAGCTCATCAATTTAAATAGTCTAAGCAGAGACTCCAACGGCTAAAACACTCTAACGGCTACTTTATCATTCAAGAACCCCAGTCTCAATTCTACAATATTTTCATGTACCAAAAGAGAAAAGGAACAAGTTGGAAGCCTATAGGAAGAAAAGTGTATTTGTTGGATATAGTGAAGATTCAAAGGCATACGAATTTATGTACGTGGTCAAAGAAATGTCGTAGTAAGTAGAGATGTTACCTTTGATGAAGACTCTGCCCTCGGAAGAGAAACGGATCTCCCCATCACAAGGAACGATGATGATGCTCCTAAAAGTCAAGAAGAACCTTTGATGGATGAACCTATGCCCGATGTTGATGACCCGATGGATCCACTTGATCCACCTCCTTGTGTCCCTCTATCTCAAAGAAAAGACCACTATGGCTTTGAGATACACTTCAAGATGCAGAAAATCATGCTGCCCCAAGAGGAACCTTTTGAGAAAGTAAGAAGCCTACCAAGTATCAAGGCTACTTGCCTGCTATGAGTACTATCATTCAAACCAAAACTTGCACTTTCGAAGAAGCTGTGAAGCACCAAGTATTGAAAGATGTTATGGTTGGAAAATATGAGTCAATCATGAAGAACAATGTCTGGGAAGTGGTGTCTAGACCCAAGGACAAGTCTGTAGTCACTTCGAAATGGATCTATAAGATTAAACATGGAGCTGATGGAAGTGCTAAGAAATACAAGGCAAGGTTTGTGGCTCGTGGCTTCTCACAAAAGGAAGGAATCGACTATGATGATATTTTTGCTCCAGTTGCCCGATATACCACTATACGATCCATAGACGCTCTTGTTGCAAATGAAGGATGGAACCTGCATCAAATGGATGTCAAGACCACATTCTTACATGGCTCACTTAAGGAAGAAGTCTACTTGGAACAACCTCAGGGGTTTGAAGGGAAGGATATAAAAACTCGTGTATGCAGGTTGAAGAAAGCCCTCTATGGGTTAAAGCAAGCCCCTAGGGCTTGGTATGAGAGGATTGATAGCTATCTCATGAATCTGGGATTTACAAGGAGATATGCTAATCCAAACTTATACTTCAAAGTTGAAAAGGACATGCCACTTATTTTGGTCTTATATGTTGATGATCTATTTCTAACTGGTGCAGACCCTCTCATTTATCAATGTAAGAGGGAGTTGACTTCTGAATTCGAGTTGAAGGACCTAGGATTGATGCATTACTTCCCAGGCTTGGAGGTCTGGGAAAAGCTAGGTGAGATTTTCCTTTCTCAAGGAAAATATATTGTGAATTTGTTAGAAAGATGTGGCATGATGGACTGCAAGTCTGTGACTACACCAATGGAACTAAATTTCAAGAAGCTATTTGGAATTGTTGCTGATTTAGTTTTGGAAAATCCTGCCGAATATAGACAACTTGTGGGAGCATTGATGTTCTTGGTGAACACACAACCAGACATATGCTTTGTTGTTAATAAATTGAGTCAATTTATGGTTGAGCCTCATCATATAAACTGTGTTGCTGTAAAGAATCTTCTAAGATCTCTTCATGGTACTATCAACCATGGACTGAGGTACACTATTGGGGATTTGAGATTACATGGATATACTAATTTCTATTGGGCTGGTAGTGTAGTGGATAGAAAAATCACATCTGGTTGTTGTTTCTCTTTCGGATCTGCTTCCATCTCACGGATGAGCCAAAAACAAACATTTGTTGCACGAGGCACCGTTGAGGCTAAATATATTGCAGCTAGTATGGCTCATAGTTTTCAAAACCGTTTTAAAAAATCGGTTACCGGTCTAACCGGCCGGTTAGCAAGGCCGCCGATCTAAACCGGCCAAAAAACCCGGTTGGAAAGGCCCTTTCACTCATTTTTTGCCCTAACTGGTGTAAAACCGGCCGGTTTTAGGCATGCCCACCGAAACTTGCAAAAAGCGTATTCCTGATTGTGGTTTAGCGGTTTTGGGGGGAAACTAAGGGTGTTTCAACCCTAACAATGTTGGCAATTAATGGTAATGTTAAATTCTTAAAGTAAAAGTGACATTTCCTTTAATTTTTATTTTCGTCCTTTTACTTAAATTTTTAACATTACCATGAAATGACTCAGGATGTTTGAGAGTGGTTTTGACCTCATTGGATTTCATATGGAGAAACTAGAATTTTAGATTTCACTCAAAATTCAGCAGACTTAATGGTTTTCAGATTTCTGGTTTGGGGGTAAACAATAAATGCAATCAGAGCTCCAAATTATGAGCAAAACTCCTGATCTAGATCCCATTGTGTTGGACGATATTGATCCAACATCAGAATGGGTGGAGGAGACTGAAGAACCTGTGTTTGAGACTGATTTTGATATCGACATGGCTTTAGCAGGGGTTGAAGCAGATTATGTGGTGGCATCAGAACCAGGATCAGTAGCAGCATCAAGGAAAGGCAAAGAACCAATGGAAGGTACTAGTCATGCAGGTCGACAAACTCGTGCCTCCATTAGTTCCACTTTTATTGTCATTGGTGGCATTGATACTGAGGTTGCAGATCAGGTTGAGGCATCCTCAAACTCTAAACCAGATGATGTCTATGTAGCTCTTGATGATGATCCTGTGTCCAGTAGTGGTTATGAACTTGATGATTGATCATGTGTACACTGTAGGCTTGTAGTAGGCCAATGGCCTCATAGCTTACAGCATTGTTTTTAGACTTTATAGGCCATTTAGAGCCTCATTTCTTATGTATTTTGCTATTTTGTCGATGATATGTATTGCACTCGGTGCCATTTTGATATATTCACCTTTACATGGTATATAAATGAGCAAACTTTGCATATTTTGTCTCTATGGCTTGGAATCATGGTTTTACATCTTAATAGTTTTGTTTCATTAAAAATTAATTATTTAATGTATTTTTTAAAACCGGTTCGTTTAGACCAAACCAGTCCCGGTTAGACCGGTTTCGGTCGATAAACCGGTTCGTTAGGTGAACCGGTCCAGTCACCGGTTCTGGTTTTAAAAACTATGGTATGGCTTGTTGTGAAGGCATTTGGTTGAGGAAGCTCTTCAGTGAGCTATTTGAGCACGTGTTGGATACCACCATCATTTATTCTGATAATCAAAGTGGCATTCGTCTTTCAAAGAATCTCGTGTTCCATGACCGATCCAAGCATATTGATATTAGGTACCATTTTATTCTTGATATGGTACAATGGAGAGCAATAAGACTCCAACACATTAGGACAGATGAGCAGGTCGCTGATCCTCACAAAGCCTATGGGAAAGGCCAAGTTCTTAGCCTTCAAAGAGAGACTTGGAGTCATGGACAGACCCTCCCATGATGATCCTGATTGAGTTGGCCATTGAGCTTTGGGAGCTCTTGGGGGCCTAGGGTACCTCTTGGAGCTATATGAGCACAAGGTGAGTGGTTCATCTTCCCCTATGGAGTACATACCCCAACATGTGAACATAGGGTGAGTGGTTCACCTTCCCCTGTGGAAACCCCAACATATATCCTACTCTTGTAGTCTGGGACTCTTGGGAAGTACCTCTCATTTAGCCAATGAGTTGGGAAAAGTGGTTAGGGTTAATTAGTACTACCAACGAATGTGCCCGGTACTATTGTATTCCCTATGACTACGATGCATGATGTTCAACAACTTGATCACTAAGGATCAAGTCTGGTAGGGGTTCTATCCCTGGACATGAGCACTTGCCCCTATCATTTTGGAAAGAGTGCCAGGGTCTTGTGACCCACCCTCTTTCAATCCTTTCTTATTGGACAATGATATCAATCTTCAACAAAGACGAGACAAGTTGCAGAGATGGCACATGATGGACACAAAAGTATAGCCATGGATGAATGTTGACAGGTAGAATTCCTCCCTAGTTGAGAAGGAGTGTTAAAGAGTTCAACTAGGGGCTAATTCCCGAACGAACAATGATATCTATTATATATTTATTATAGTATAATATATAACAATATAAATAATGAATAATTAACTAATAATTAGTGTTCAAGAGTCATGTCTCTAAGGACATGACCATTTGTTGAAATTAGCTCTTACTCACGTAAATAACATATTTACCATAAGTTACTACCACCATAATTTAAGCAAGTATTTGCGTAAAAGATGGGATAAGGAAAAAGGTGTAAGTAAATATACTTACCAGGAGTTACTGCCCACCATTATTTACAGGTTCTTCAACATTTTAACAAATATGGGTAAAAATGTAAATGTGAAAACTTATTGGAATTTAATTTACAAAGATACGTGATCCAATTTACAAAGAGACATGTCTCTTGGGTAACTTGGGTATAAAATTCTCTTGAAACTTTTCATTTTATACAATTCACTTGTCATCTCATATCCTCTTGTACTTATTGTTGATGTTGTATCTACAATTACTGTCAATGATGATCTAAAGTGAATGCTACTGAAGTTTTAATGTGATTGCTATTGGAATCTGAAGTAATGTTGTTATTGGGCTAATAAGACTTTGAAGTAATTGTTGCAAGCATAGAACATACCATAAAATTTAACACTCCCCATCCCCATCATCATTGTCACTCTCTGAGTACACCTCAATATAGTGATCCTTTCCCACTTTGTCCTTGCCAGCACACTTGTGCCCCGGTGCCCATGGCTCTTGGAAAATGAAACAAAGTTTCTTCTTCCTTAGCTCTTTCCAGGTCTCCTCATTCATCTTCGGTTTCCCGATCCACTCGTTCTGAAAGGGCTTGGCCTCCTTACCTTTCTGCGGGAAAGAAGGTTTAGGAGTGAATTTATTTTTGGAAGCAACATCCCACAAGTCCCTGGTTTTGTTGATTTATGCACGAAGGGTGGTGGGTTCAAAGCTCTTAACCTATCCATGTAGAAGTTCCACTAACCCCTCTACAAATAGCATCACCAATCTGGCCTTTGAGATGTCTGTGACCATGAATGACAACCTCTGAAACTCTAAGATATAAACCTTTGGACTACCTGTCTGCTTGAGTTATGCCAGCTCTCTAAAGTGAAGCTCTGGATCCTTCCTATCAAATCGCTCAATGGGCCTCTGAGTGAACTCAGTGTAGGAAGTGATGTTGTTGTGATCCATAGTCACCAACCCATGGTACCACCACTCATGGGCCTCACCATCCAAGTGTATTGTGGCTAGTTTAATAGCCTCCTCCTTGATCATTTGATGTAATTGGAAATATGTATCCATCTTTTGAACCCATGATCGAGCTAAACACTTGGTTAATCCATCAAAGTAGGGGATTGTCACCTTCCCCAATGTTTTCTACAGCTCTTGATTCTGCCTCGAGACCCTCTGAGATGGTTTAGGCCTACTCTTCAACTGAAGGTGGCAGAAATCGTTAAAATCCGTAGCAGCACAGAAATCCCATCCCAGTAATTGGTACTGCTCCATATAGTTTGCATAAGGGATCCCAAAATTAGCTTGCTCTATTAAGTCCTTTGCTGTCTCCTGTACAAACTGAGGCATATTGGGTTTTGGGCATTTTACTAATAGTGTGTGAATGACTCTGCAATTGGGTATGAGCATGAATTCCCTCATCACTATTGGACACTTCTCGATTCAATGGCTCCTTCCCAATGGAAACCCTTGTGTTTGTCATTCCTTTCATCAAGTCTACCATCTATTTTTGGCCCTTAGCCAAGTCATTAATAACCCTGAGAAAGCTATTAAAGGCCTATTCCTCCTTATCTCCCATATCTATCCCTTCAATCTCAGGCGTTTCCTCTATCTCCTTTCCCTTTTCTGGTGTCTCTTCACTCTCCATATCAAGGATATCCTCTTCTGTAAGGGGAGTTAGTTCTCTATAGGTGTGTCTCCTTCTATATGTTATCCCTATATAAGGGTTTTCTTCTGTCATGTAACCACTGTCAGGCTACCCTCAAACCACACAGTTGTCTAGGAGCATGCTCTGATACCACTATAATATTCTCTCCTAACAATTTTCAAAGTTTCACAATTTCTGAGTTTATATTTTGAATTTTCACCGGTACCCTTTTTGTCAAACAAACTAATTGCACATTGCTATAAACGTTTTTCTCACCAATTTATCTTCAGAAAATTCACACAATGACGTATATATTAAGAATCGACTCAAACCAACAACTGGAATCTCATTTCAAACTCAAAAATCTAATATAATTATCAACAGAACTTCTTAAAATGATTTTTTGGGTAATACATAGTATTTGCACTCAATCCATAAAGAGATACACAATGAGAAAGATAAAGTGGAACCTGATATACAATGCTTGTAAACAGAATGATGTGATACACCAGCTCGTGGTATAGGGACGTGATACTCAGGTCTGAAGTGAACTTGTTAAAATTGGCAACCAGGGCAAAACTTCATGTGGGTCATCTTATTCATGGCTGATAATATTTTTATTAAATTCCTCTCGTCGAGAGGTG
>APFE030227488.1:0-46644 GCA_000404065.3 Pinus taeda | reverse complement strand
CGCTCCCGAGCCGCTCCCGCCAGGAGCGCGCTCCGGGAGCGGTTCGAAGGGGGGGGGGGCGCTCCCCCGCATCACTGCCTCTCCAAGACCTGCTAGATTTTGTGGGAACATTAACAATCCACTAGTCACTAAAAAAAATTGCAAAAGTTAACTTTTGTTTTTGTTTTATCTTGAGCTTTCATGCCATATCTTTAGCAATTCTATGTTAAGGAAGCCCCCTTTGAGTTGGATAAGATCCAACTTAAAGAGTGGCAGTGGGTTATTCTGGTGATGTTAAGATAAGAGAATATAAGATAATTTATAAATATCCAACGAATGACCATAAATAGGTTAATGGGACTGAAGGACAAAACCAGTACAAGTACAATGTGGAAGTGCAAACACAACTCCAAGAAAATGCCAAAAATAAAATGAAGTAAAGAAGGATAAAATAATAAGATAGCCTCATAAACATGTATATAACCAGATCATGTAGAAGGCTAAGTGAATAAGTCTGGGGCTAGAGGTCAATGATGTCCAGAATGCCCGAGTCTAATAGCCGACGGCGAGGTGGGTGACAGTGGTGTTCACTCGCTACCGTTGTCCTCTTGATCCAACGAGGAATTTGGCTTCATGATCCTAGGGGTTATGTAGGAGTGAGGGGTACTCCTAAAATCCAAGGCCAAAGGAAAGAAGCTTTGGATAAGTCTTTGGCTGCTTTGTTGGGGTTGGGGAGGAACCTGTTGGGGTCGGGGGAGGGGAGCCTGTTTGGGAACCATCTGGTACTAAACCCTCTGATGCTCTGGATGTGAGTGAACAGATGTGCTATTTGGCACCCCCACAACGATATCGAGCATACCGGTTGGCCTCCCAAACATTGGATAACCCGAGGTCTCACTGCTCTACATTAGATAACCCAAGGTCTCACTGCTCTACATTGGATAACCCCTCCAAGTTGACCTTAAATTTTCACCTTATGAATTGGGAACTTTACACACTAGGTGAGAGTATTGAGTGTTAATAGGATTTTGATCTCGGGGCTTTTCAAAAGCCAGTTATTCCTCTGTTTCTATGACAGAATTACTTCTTCAGAGTGTTATCTATGTATATGTATTTTTATCTATAGAGCAGTTTTCTTGATTAATAAAATATCTAGATTTTTTCCTTGGAATTATATATATATATATATAGAAGGTAAATGCACCATATGAAAAGGCGCCCACCTATCAATGATAATCTAGGCTAATAAATAGACAACCAACACTCCAGTTGTCTAGGGAGCTGTAGTTATAATAGTTTCCCTCTAGGTTACCATCTATCCAGATTGACAACAATCCATTTTATATTTTATAGTTGATACAGAAGCAACTCAGAACACATATGTTGATTTTTACTACACAGATAACTATACTGTTTTTTCGCCTTTGTAAGAATTATTATTTTCCTAATGCACAGATATACAACAGAGTTTCTTTTCTTTGCAATGTTGTTTGCAAACTCATCACAAAGAAAAAATCAGGCATGAGAAATGTGACCAAAGTTTGCTTTGTTCTTAATGCAGAGCAATGATTTGTTCTCTCTGTTTCTAGACGAGACAATGACTTATTCTTGTGCAATCTTCAAGGTTTGTCATGGTTTCTCCATATCTGAGTAGCTATTGTAATATTTAATTTTCAAGCTCTTTGATTTTATAAAGCTAAGATTGGTCTTTCAGCAAACATCTACCAATCGTCATATGCATATATCATAGTGATCTTGAACTCAATTTTCCATAACTTCTTTGCCATATTGCAAAAAAAAAATTATATCAACTGCACACGATATCCTGTTAAGTCAATTTGGAAATCAATTTCAGGGACCAGAGGAACCGTTGAAGGATGCACAGCTAAGAAAATTGCACTTATTGATAGACAAAGTGAGCTTACCTTGATAGTAGCATATGTTCATATTCAGCTTATTCCCTTTATACAATTCCTACAGACACATAAACTCCAACTTTGACTGGATCTTCATGAAATGAGAGTTAAATCATTGTCTTTAAATATGTCATATAGGCTCAAATAGATAGTAGCCATGAGGTGCTAGAAATTGGTTGCGGCTGGGGAAGCTTAGCCCTAGAGGCTGTCAAGAAAACCGGATGCAAATATACAGGTATCACTCTATCAGAAGAGCAGTTGAAGTTTGCAGAGAAGAAAGTAAAACAGGCTTGCCTTGAGGTAAACCCTTACTGTTTGCTTACAGCATAGTTGCATAAATGGATTTACCCGCGCTCTATAATAGTGTAGATTCTAAACTAAATCACTCCATGTGGCATCCCATGAATCGCCAATTTCTTTTGCATGGTACTCGCTTTCACTCACTATGATATGTTTCTGTGGGGTTTATATATTTTATTCAGATAGAAATAAGATGAGAGGTACATTACATATTCCTAATTCTTCATGTCTAGAATATGTACATCACTGATCTTTTAGACCCACTTTTTGCTATTTAGGTATTTTGAAAATGTCAATCAAGTTTATTTCCTTCTAATTTTATTTTATGAAAGATTTGAATAAACACAAGTTGCATCCGACTAGAACTGGTCCAATTGATTTCAAGCTTTAACTGGCAAGCATATGCAAATTCCTATATTTAAGACAGGATATTCTCAAAGACACAAAACTGATAGCCCAGTAGGTGAAAGAAAAAAGAAAAAGCAGCCTGACACATGTAACTACATCACTGCATAATAATTCTCAATCTTGATGACAGTTTATTCAATAAAATATAACTGCATACACCACTAGTTGGAAGCCATGAGATTTGGAGGAAAATTCTTATGTGATATGATACAGATCACTGATTCTCTACTTAAATTGATATCCAAGAAAAAAACTGATAAATTTCCTCATAATCAGAAATTGTGTCAAGTACTACAATGACTCGTGTCACAAAAAATTCACACTTTGCACAATTATTATTACACAACTGTTCTTGTTTGTGTTCTCACCAAGTCTGATGTTTCTACAATAACAAGAAGACCAGAAATTTTCAAACTATATTATTATTGTAGGAGATACCTGATTATTCCAATTTCACTTTGTTCACATCCCCGAGGAATGAACTATCAAGTAACTCAGTGTTTTTCTGAATTGATATTATTCATTCCTAGGAGAATTTATATCATTCATGTTTAATGTTTATGAAGTGAAATTATAGTGTATGGTTTTCAAAAGGAATTTCAATGCGTATATTGCAAGTATACAATAGATTCAAAGGGGTTCTCAAGATTCAGGCGATTGCAACTTATATCTATGATAAATAAAAGATGTTCCTCCTCATGTCAATATAGTTCATTGTCTGTGGCATCTCACTGACATGTTTTTTAATAAAACTAGCTACTCGTTTTCCTATAAGATTCATCTGTTGGTAAAGAACAAGCTCTACAACAACTTGTGGCATAAGTGTATAAATCTCCTGTGGCACAAAAAAATTACATTCTACAGAACAGAACTTTTCTTGTCTTTCATCTCAATGCTCACCAAGTTATCGATGTTTCTTCCATATTTGATTAAAAAACAAGGAAAAGCTAAAGTCTATTCTCATTTTCATCATCATGTAACAGTTAATGTTATCATGTTCAATTTAAATATCAGTACCCAAAAACATTGAGCAAGTTCAATAGAATGAAACACCTTCTCAACCTCCTCTGAGTCATTTAACAGTGAATTTCTATTCACCTTTGGTACCTACATGGTAATGATTTTTAATTTCTAACCCTAAGCAATTAATTCCTAGCAGATTTAAGTCTACTGAAGAAAAGCACAATTAGAGTTTTAACAAAATATTCAGCAGAAACAATAAAACAACCAATCGCACATATGCACACACACAAATTTCTGCCCAATCAACAGCTCTTCATTTCATTAATCAGAACCTACTTGGGCTTGATTACTGGGAAAATGGTCCAAACTAAGGAAAATACATACAATTCTGGATCTGATTTAGCTGATCAAGCCCCAGACTTGGCTCATCAAGATCTCCTTGCTACCCACTTTGCAAGTTCCGCGGACCTAGCACACTTGAGTAGAAGTCCTTCTCCAACCACCACTGAGATGCCTTTCTCAATGCCTTGTGCTCCTGTGTGTTGTATCTTCTCCCTTAGCTTAGCCCTTCTTTTATAAACTTGAGATATTACCAAATTCATAACCCTAATATTCAAAGTGATTGACAGATAAGATTAAATCTAGCCTTACTTGAGATCGATGGTTGAGAATCATCTAATTCACTAATGCAAATAGTGTTACCATTAAATTCGATTAAAATCACTTTTCTCTTATAAAAGAAATTACTTAATTACTAAAATAATTGATATGGTCATATTAGGTGACTTATGCACGCTCCATGCCCTCCAAGTCTCGTGCCCTAACTAGGAACACAACACACTAGAGAAGCCTAACACAAAAGCACTTTCCACAACGGAAATATAACAGCAGTGAGATCAACAATAGTATACAAGAGTATATGAGCACAAATCACATATCTCATTAGTCCATCAATAATAAAATACTAGGGATCCTATACCAAGGATCATGGCCCTTCATAAACCCTGATACGAACTAGTATACATAGTATACAGTAAAATACATAGTTTGTCCTTTGACTAATCTAGGGCTTGAGATCTGATCATTTAGATCTTCAATCTGTCCAATAAATCAAATGCATATCTGAGCTAGTGCCTTCAGCTCAAGATCCTTGGATTGTTGCTTTCCTTGGCAACTAGTCCCTCTACAAACATGCTACAACTTCTCAATCTGCTAGATCTGTTTCTTCAAACCACAGATCTGACTTTCTTCTTGCAAATCTAACCCTCTAGCACTCAAATCTGACTTTCTTCTTGCAAATCTAACCCTCTAGCACTCAAATCTGACTTTCTTCTTGCAAATCTGACCTTCCAGTACTTAAATCTAACTTTCTTCTTGCAGAACTAACCTTCTAGCATTCAGATTTGACTTTCTTCTTACAAATCTGACCTTCTAGTACTCAAATATGACTTTCATCTTACAGATATGACCTTCCAATACTCAGATCTGACCTTTCAGCACTCAGATCTGACCTTCCAACACTCAGATTTGACTTTCTTCTTGCAGATCAGACCTTCTAGCAATGCAGCTAGATCCTCCTACTCGACCTCCTTCTCTGTTTCAGCAACAACTCCTTTAGCTAACCAGATCATGGAGAAACTCGACCTTCTTGCTACTGCAGCTCTTCTAAGGCAGATCTGTGGCTAGGTCATTTAGCCTCCCTCTATCCACAAGTGAAAATCCTTCTCCAATTGTGTGTCTAGACCTCTCCTTTGGCCTCTTATTTATACTTTTGTGTGAGTGATCTTTGGGATTTTCTTTGTCCATCAAGAATCCCCTAGTTTATCACTCGACAACAAATTAGATTAAATAATTAATTAGCTTGGGTCTCAAGCTCATAACTTTGGGTCAAAACCCCAACCGTTTGGATACTTTTCCCAACCAATTAACTTTTGATGGGTTTTCACCACTTAGAAATTCATTCCAAGCTACCCAATTTCCAATACTCCCTCTTAGTGAGGAAGGTATTTCCTTCACACCTTGAAATATCCAATTCCATGAATTTCCTTGCATACCCACGATTGTCCTCACATGAATCATGACTTTCCTTGCGTATCCATATATGTCCTCGCATGTGGCACGTCTTCTTTTGTACTTTATCAAGCTTTTACTTACATGGTGCATGACTATCCTCGAATGGAACATGACTTTTCCTTGCACCACCATGAGTGTCCTCACATGGTTTGTGACTATCCTTGCATGGGCTGAAAACTCCTCTCTCTTGCTTGAACTTGGAGATTCAAACTTTCATTGGGAAGTTGACATTCCTTCACAGTGTCCCTCTGAAGCTAGACTCCCTCTGAGCCTACACAACCTCCAATACTTGTTAGTTTTTGAGTTTGGTAGCAGCAAATAGTTGTTATAGTCTAAGAGGCTAAATAACATGAGATCTCCAAAACCTAGAAAAGGTTTCACGAGAAAAGACTTGGAAACACCTTAATTAACTTAATTAGCCATAATTAAAATATTTACTAAGTCTAACTTAGGAAAAGTGGTTAATTAAAGGGAATTAATTAAGGAAGTTCAATTTTTCTCTAGAGGCTTCTATTGATGAAGTCAAATTGACCTTAGCTATCGGTTGAGATGTAATCGTGGCCATTGAAACTCCAATGAGAGATTATAAGAGCGAGTCAAAGGGCTTGACGATGGCATTAGTTGTGAGTTGACCAGTTCAACTACCTAGTTGCAACTTTGCAAGTATTCAGCAAGGGCGCAATTGAAGCAAAGGAAGCATTAGAGAAAGGGTTTCAGTAGAGATTTGAGAGCAGGAGTTTAGAGGAATTTTTCCTCAACATTTTCCAGTGTCCAAGAGACTGGAAGAGGAGGCTGAATTCGTCTACAGAGAAGGTCGCTACAACTAGTGTGAGTTGCCAGTTTACCTAGTGCAAGTTGTCAAAGGAGCCACATTTCAGTTGCCAGTTTCCAGATCAGTGTTCCAAAGGCAGAGCGAATTGGTTTCAAAGGCAAAGGAAGGCTAGACAACTTGCTTGGAAGTGTTTCTGAGGCTGAGCGAATTTATTCAGCTATGTAATGCGCATTTTTGAGCTACTGTGCGAGTGTCCAGGGAGAGTGCGAGCAGACTAGGAGAGGCCAAATCAACTGCAGAGGAAGACAAGGGTGTCTTCCAAATTATTTTGCCAGTATAAATTGTCGGAGCTTTGCTAGATTAGCAAGTAGATCATTCTACTCTTGAATTTGTTGAAGATAATAATAAAACCTTGATCTACTGCACTAGTTTTCCCTTCGGGGTTTTTCCAGGGACAATTGTCCAAAAATAACTATGTCAATTTTTTTTGTGTGTGCATCTATTTCTCAGTTCTAGATTTTATTCCACAACGTTTTTATTGTGAAGAATGAAATAGTGAATTTATCGTTATTTGCCAAATAATAATTCATAAGACAAATAAACTGCTAACAGTTAGAAGATAAATATCCAGTTTATTGCATTCAAGGAATTTCACATGGTATCAAAGCATCAAAGATCAAATCAGAGGCTCTAGAAGCGAAGGAAGCAAGATTTATGCAATTCAAAGGGGAGATTTGTAGCACAAAATTCCAGATTTGTGCAGGCCTAGCCAGGCAGTGTGAGTTGGAGGGAAATAACAAATTGATTTCCAGTCTAGGTCGAAGGAAAAGTTTGATTTGTCTCATGAACAATAGTAGTAGGCAATAGCATTGCCAGAGAGGGTTTCCGGTGAGTAGATACGTGAATCGCAAAGCAGATCTAGCATAGTAGTTTTGCAACGAAGGGTTTTGCAGTTGTAGATCAACGCAGGGCAAGGAAGAGGAAAGCACACAGATAGGGAATTTCCAGAAAGTCTCTGAGCGTTTCTAGCTTTCTAATAGGAGGAAAGGAGATTGTAATTTCTAGCAAGAGAAGGCAGTAGTAGGCAAAGAATTTTCTAGTGCGAGATTGCCAATCAAGCCGCTGAGTATTTATGGGTTAGCAGTGTGTGTGTTAGAGCCAAAGAAGGACATCCGAAGGTAGAACGAGTTACCCAGGAGTGGAGTACCAGGCAGTGCAAGTTCCGAGAAGGAGTCCAGAGGCAAGTGTGAATTACCTAGGAGCATATCTACAGATTTTGTTGTTTTTCCCACGATATTGGAATATAGGTTAGGGTCTTAGGATCACTAACACTACCAATCCAAATATCACAACAAACTACTTTGCACAGCGGAATATAAACAACAGTAAATCAACATGTGCACAAATATAGACAACTTCTTACAAATTTTAATTACCCAAATTTCTTATATTAACAAACTGTAATACAACAGCCTAGGCCTCCCATACGAAGAATAACGACCCTCATACATACACTGACACAAGACTAGCTATTGGTGTTGAATGAAACTCCCCTAGCGAATAAGTGCACTCAGTCATTAGGTCAACTTTTTCATCGATGCCATAGCCATCATACATGTCTGATATCGGATAGGAAGCCCCACCTGGATACGAATGCCAACCTAGGTCTTCAGTACCCTCAGTGTCTGAGAGCTCTCATTGAGCTTCACACCAGACTACGACCATCTCCATGAGTCCAGCCCACTCCACCGAGTACCAACTCAAAATCTCTCGTCATCCAACCCCAAGTGCAAGATTGAATGTGCATGTACTTGCACGCGCAACAACCCCAACATGCGAATGTTGCGCCCTGTGCAACTCATGTCCCCTCATCTCGTTGTCCTGGTCAACACATGAAATCTGACTAGGTAGCCCTACTTCTCTCTCTCCAATGGGCAGAGGTAACCTCACATTGTTGCCATCCCCATCTATGTATCCCTGAAGAGGGTTGCTCCGACACTCCAATGTGTACTCCTCTAGTTGTACTTGTTGCCGCCTGTCACACACACTTAAGCTAGTGAGAAAATACCTTAACCCCACAAGGTGTGGTTGGTGGCAAGAGATGGGGATGTCACCTATTCACAACAGTCTCTCTATTTAAGCTCTCTCCTAAGTAAGCTGAGGGGGGTGGTCCCTAAATGGAAAACTAAGTTAAGAAGGATGTGAGGTTTCTAGGAGATGTTAGGGTGAATTGGATTACTTTTAAGATTATGAGCAAATATGATGAGCAATATGAAATGAAATACATAACCATCAACACATGAATCAAAGGTTTACATACATAAAACCAGTGCTTTTAATATTGCTTAAAATAAATAATACTTGTTCAATAAAAACAAAGTGCTTCAAATTGAAACACAAGTAACCCTGTCAATCAAACACAAGATGTTAGCAAGAATATGATATCACATGCAAGATATAGAATTTTCTTTGAAGAAATGCTTTTAAAATATATAATCATTCACAAATCCAAAGCGCGTATGGAAGCAATATAGAGTAACTTCCAAAGGAAACAAATTAAACTTTACTTGCAAAAGTGAAACAAGATGATATTTGTCTAAATAGGATCATCAATTTAAAGCATTTGCATCAATAACAAGTACATGAAATAATTTGCAATTAAAAATAGTAAAATGTGTTAGCATGAAATGCACTTAAACTAAGATTAAATGCAATTATCTTGGTTAATTTTAATCTAAATGCCTAGTCTAGATGTGACTTTTCTGTCGATTGTTTTGGAACAAGTCTCTTATGTGAGTTGTGGAAGGGGTCCAAAGAAAGACAGCCAAAGCTATATTAACGATATCTCCCTTGTATTACCCAACACAATGATGCATCTGTTGCTGTAGAGATTATGGCTCTGACGACTGCAAGGTCACTGTGGTAACCACATAAGAGGGTCTATGTCCCTCAAGTTGATGAAAGAAAGGGATCCCTAAGAAATGTCTTTCAACCAAGCTTAAGCTTGGAGGTAAATTAAGTTAAAATACAACTATACTAATATGCCTAAATGAGATGCAGGTAAGTTTTTTAGTGCTTGTAAAAGGAAATGCTTCAAGTAAATGGAAATATGCTCAATGAGATAACTTAGATAATTGCTCAAAATTGTATAAGATACACGAACATAAGCTTCATAAGCACATAAGACCGTAAGTTACTCAAAGTAAGTGCTTTAACACATGATATATCAATGATCCACCAACTAAAGCAATGAAATGAGATGAAGCTTCAAAGTATAAATGCTTTCAAAGTGAGCAAATAACTTAAAATGAATGAGCAAGTAACCAAATGAGCCTATAGTGAGGCAGGCATGAAGCAAATTGTCAAATTAATTAAATCTAACTTTGCCACATAAATTGAAATGCTTGCATATAATGAAGGAAGTTTCTCAAAAAAAGTGAAATTCCAAGTTGTACTTAAAAGCAAAACTTCAAGTGCTTAAAATGGGAACTAGTAGCAAAATTAAATTTAGAAAGTTAGAATGTGATAGTGAAATTGTGTTAATTCTTAAAGCATGCGAAAATGAAAACTAAGAAAAACAATGCAAGATCAATCCACCCACATGTTTCTCCTTCTAAATAAACGGAAAAGAATGCTTTGGGTGAAACCCAAGCTCCCACAAAAAAAACTAGGCATTTTATTAGATTGTTACAAAGATGAGAAACCTTCCCAAAAGGTCTCGAGTAAAACTTCAAGAGGAATCTTTACAATATAAGAAACTCTTCAAGCACTAGACTTCCTTCTTGAAAGATAAAATTAGAAACTAAAGTAAGCATAACGAAAATTTCTCAAGATTGAAGGAGTTAAATGCCCCTTGGTATTCCAGAGCTTAGCCTCCAATGGTGAATAAGGCTTTGCAAGAGAGAGGAGCTAACCTTCTATGCCCACAACCTCCTAGAAGATGAACTTCGAATAAGCTTGGGAGGTTCTACAAGATAATAGTTAGAGTTTGAATGATTTCTTTTCAATGCTCTTCTCACCAACACTCCAAATTCGGGCTGCAAAATCAAGAGACCATTAGCGTAGAGATAAAATGTGAAACAATTGAATATAATACAAATAGTGTACAAGAAACCAAATCAAGTGATGGGTGTGAAACTCACCACTTGTTTTAGTTTAGAAAAATGCTCTCAAGAAGTTAATATAAAATCAATGAAGCACTATTTGAAAATATTTAAATTATGAAATGGTTTGCTTGTATACAAGCTTTGTCCAACAAATCTCTGCAAGAACACTTCTCAGTAAAATGAACTATGAAAATCCAAATAATAAATGAGAGTTCTTTTGAAGGTGCCTCAAGAGTTGATGGCTCTCCCGAAGACTTCCCCTCACGCTTGAAACTTCCCCTCACACATTAGACCATATATATTTAGATAAGCAAGAAATGAATTGAAACTTCTAGAAATTTATGTGAAAATAGACTAGAACTTTCAATATCTAGAGCCTACTTCCAAAATCAAATCCTAATACAAGATAGCTTTGCAATAGCAAGTGTTGAAGTTTCTAAGTCTACTTAGTTAGAAACCCTCCATGCACTTTATCTGATTTATTCCTACCTACTTGTTATTTTACTTAACAAGTTATTTACAATGTAAATACTGAAAATAAACACTAGTTCATGCTCAACATATTACAAATCAACAAATAAAGGAAACAGAAACAATCACACCATATGACACCATTATTTTTGGACCAATGTCCCCGGAAAAACCAAATGTGAGAAAACCGGTGCAACTATCTGAGGGTTTTCTTATTAAGCAATATCAGAGTACAATCTAGGTGCCGAAACCGGCTTACCCAATAGAGAATTTCCTTAGCAGTAATAACTCTCAGTTTGAGACAAATCTCCTGGCTGAAAACCTGGATAATCCTTCTGGCAACTCCTCAACACGAATCTGCCCTAGAAACCCGAGCGTCAGCCTCTCTCTGGACTGCGTCAGTCTTAGGAGGCCCTACGTCAACCCTCTATGTCAGAAATGTTGGCCTCTCTGAGGCTCTGCGCAGCTCCCGACTACCTCTACATGGACCTGCATAAGCCCTAGCTAGCTCTGCGTCACTCTCCCCGGCTACTGCGCTACTCTCTCGGCACTATCTCTGCCTCTCTGTCTCTCTGTACTCAATGCTCCTCAGCTGCAACTCTCAATCACTAATTCTATCTCTCTTAGCAAACCCCGCTCTAGAAAATAGAACGACTGATCACTCTGGTGTGTTCTCCAAGTGACCCTCAAGCCTCCTCTTATACTTTTCCTATTGACATATCAACGGCCGAGATTAAGTCCCTAATCAACACCTAAGATTAGATCTGGTTTGATCCATGTCTTTTGGACCATTCTAACACAGTTTCATATTAATGCACATTAATATTATTTTTCCCTAAGTTTAGACTTAGGGACTCCATTAAAAATATTAATTATTTTAACATCTCCTGAACTGTTTAAAATCTGCCCAAACCCTTTCTGTGTATAGAAGATCTCATGTGCCCCAACCTCCACCAAATTTCGTGGTTAGAGCACATCCGATGCTACCCAAAATCAACACTCCCTCTTAGCGAGGACTGTGCTCTAGCAATACTCCTCACTGAGTATTACTCTGATCATCTAGCATCGGTCCCTGTGCTAATGCTAGGCCTGTTGCCCACCATCCTCTACATTGATGTATCCTGTACTACTGCCCATGGTTCTGCCACTGCCACTGCTGTATTTGTATGACAGCGCCCTCTACATCCGTGCTGCTGCTAGTCCTTTCTCCCAGCACTGCATCCGCACTGCACCTCCTCTCATCATGTTGCATCGTGCTACCCACTGCTGCACTGCAACTCAGTTACTGAGAAGTAAGTAACTAATCTCCCAGTCTGACCTCTCTATTGGGCTAGAGACACCCACTAATACTGAAGCTCCCCCTGCCGCTGACAAGTGCTCCCTCTCTGACCTCTGAGCTGCTACAACAACTCCCTGCATCTCGCACCGTTGCACACCTCTTTGTGCCATCCTGCACTGGTGTAACACTCTCGTGCCTCTCGCACTGTTGCAACCTGCTAGCCTCGCGTTGTCTCGGGACTCCTGCACTGTAGCTCTCTCTGTCGCTCCATCTGCATCTGTCTCTACCCGACTCAGCTAGTCCTACTACTCCTCTTTGGGGCTCCCGTAGCAAGGTCTAATCCAAGAGGCTAGGTACCTCGAGGATCCTACCCCTCATCGCCTGTAGTCTGCCTGACTACAGCTCGATGTCTCCCCACTTCTGCTAAAGTGGTGTGTGCACACATGGCACAGTCATCGTCTGCCAAAACTTCCTTTTCTACCCTTGTTGGCGCTGCCTTAGTCTCGGAAGGACTCTCCCTTACTCTTCTTCCTTGGACATTGGGTCGCATAATGACCCAACTCCCCACAGTGGAAGCACTTGATCTTGGAGAGATCCTTCTTATTCCAATTTTCCTGCTTTCCCTCAGATGTTAGGGCAACATCTTCCTCCTCCTGTTTGACTTTGATCCCCTTGTTGTTGCTACTCGTCTTCAACTGTCGTCTGATCTCTTCCTGGCAAAGAGCTGCCCACATATCGTCCCAAGGTGGGAGAGTCCCTCTGCCCAGTATACTCTGGACAAATACCTCCCAGTCTTCTGAGATAGCATTCAGGGTTGTCCTCACCATCAACTCCTGATCCGATGTGGCTTCTATAGCAGTGAACTGATCTCAGATCTCATTCAGTCCTCCAAGGAAGGTGTCAATCAATTCTCCCTTCTTCATCTGATACGACCTCAACTAATTCTAAAGTAGCAATTTTCTCTGCACAGAAGTATGCTGGTACAATTTCTTGAGAGCCTCCCACATCTCATATGTCGTTTCCTTCTCGACAATGTGTGGTACTACATGATCCTTGACCCCGTCAAGGATGATGCTCTTGGCCCTCGCCATTGCCTCCTCGTACTTGTCGTTATCATTGGGGTCAACTGGGATAGCCATTACCTTGAAGGCGAAGTTCTTGACACGATTTTTGTTAAGTACAGATAAGATTCTGGCCTTCCAGACTGCAAATTTCGACGCTCCGTCCAGTCTATCCTGGTCTCTTACTCCGTGTAGTGCCATGATGCTCTTCTACTTCCCTCCTGGAAGTTCTTTGTTCAACTCCTCTGATTCTCTACTTCTCGTCTGGAAGTTCTCTTTTGGACTCCCTCTGAGTCCCGATTTCCCTCCTGGAAATCCTTCTGTCATTGTCAAGATGCCCCCTACTCTAGTCATCTTGTGCAACCGCACCACTGATCCGGGTTCCTCGGCTAGAAACCCTCGACGGCAACTCCCTCCTCTTGGCCTTGCTCTGTCAAGTACTGTTCTAACTACAATACCTCACCAACTCCACTCTGCAATATTCCCACAGCCTTCTAAACCCCAACAACCTGAAGGTGAGAGCTCCTAGGCTCTGCACAATCCTGACACCAACAACCCGGCCTCCTCAGCCAATTGCGTCAGCCCTCTCAGCTTCTGCATGGCTCTGTGTGAGGCTCCCTTTGCCTTCCTTAGCCTCTGCGCTACCTCTTCTCGACTCACCTTTGAGGACACATGCATTGCGTCACCCTTCCTTGTTGCTGCTTTGCTAGAAACGACTTCTATCACCTCGGGACAATTGTTTTCTGTTGCTATTGCTCTGCTCGACTAATGTCCTTAGTCCTCCTGTGATCTGCAATCACCCTCTGCTACCATGTTGAAGTTTCCAAGTCTACTTAGTTAAAAACCCTCCATGCACTTTATCTAATTTATTCCTACCTACTTGTTATTTTACTTAATGAGTTATTTACAATGTAAATACTGAAAATAAACACTAGTGCATGCTCAACATATTACAAATCAACAACTAAAGGAAACAAAAACAATCACACCATATGACACCATTATTTTTGGACCAACGTCCCCGGAAAAACTCAATGTGGGAAAACCGGTGCAGCTATCTAAGGGTTTTCTTATTAAGAAATATCAGAGTACAATCTGGGTGCCGAAACTGGCCTACCCAACAAATAATTTCTTTGGCAGTAATACCTCTTAGTTTGAGACAAATCTCCTGGCTGAAACCCCGGATAATCCTTCCGGCAGCTCCTTAGCACCAATCTGCCTCAGAAACCCCAGCGTCAGCCTCTCTCTGGACTGCGTTAGCTTTAGGAGGCCCTGAGTCAACCCTCTGTATCAACAACGTTGGCCTCTCAGAGGCTCTGGGCAACTCCCAGCTGCCTCTACGTGGCCCTGCGTGAGCCCTCGCTGGCTTTGTGTCACTCTCCCCGGCTACTGTGCTGCTCTCCCAGCACTATCTCTACCTCTATGTCTCTCCGTACTCAATGCCCCTCAGCTACAACTCCCAATCACTAATTCTATCTCTCTTAGCAAGCCCCGCTCTAGAGAATAGAATGACTGATCACTCTGGTGTGTTCTCCAAGTGACCCTCAAGCCTCCTCTTATACTTTTCTTGTTGACATATCAACGGTCGAGATTAAGTCCCTAATCAACGGCTAAGATTAGATCTGGCTTGATCCATGTCTTTTGGACCATTCTACAGTTCATATCAATACACATTAATATTTTATTTCCCTAGTTTAGACTTAGTGACTCCATTAAAATATTATATTTTAATATCTCCTGAATGTTAGAATCTGCCCAAACCCTTATGGTATTGGAGATCTCATGTGCCACGCACTAAAAAAATTTCATGGCTAGAGCACATCCGATGCTACCCCAAATCAACACTCCCTCTTAGCGAGGACTGTGCTCTAGCAATACTCCTCATTGAGTATTACTATGATCATCTGGCATCGGTCCCTGTGCTGATGCTAGGCCTGTTGCCCACCATCCTTTGCACTGTTGTATCCTGTACTGCTGCCCATGGTTCTGCCACTGCCACTGTTGCATCTGTACAACAGCTCCCTCTGCATCCGTGTTGTTGCTGGTCCTTTCTCCCAGCACTGCATCCGCACTGCACCTCCTCTCATCATGTTGCATCGTGCTTCCCACTGCTGCACTGCAACTCAGTTACTGAGAAGTAAGTAATTGATCTCCCAATCTAACCTCTTTATTGGGCTAGAGACACCCACTGATGTTGAAGCTCCCTCTGCCACTAACAAGTGCTCCCTCTCTCACCTTTGCGCTGCTGCAACAACTCCTTGCATCTCGCACTGTTGCACACTTCTTCGTGCCATCCTGCATTAGTGCAACACCTCCGTGCCTCTCGCACTATTGCAACCTGCTAGCCTCGCGTTGTCTCGGAACTCCTGCACTGTATCTCTCTCTGTCGCTCCATTCACATCCGTCTCTACTCGACTCAGCCAGTCCTGCTACTCCTCTTCGAGGTTCCCGTAGCAAGGTCTAATCCAAAAGGCATGCTCAAAATATTACAAATCAACAACTAAAGGAAACCGAAACAATCACACCATATGACACCATTATTTTTGGACCAATGTCCCCGGAAAAACCCAATGTGGGAAAACCGGTGCAGCTATCTGAGGGCTTTCTTATTAAACAATATCAGAGTACAATCTGGGTGCTGAAACTGGCCTACCCAACAGAGAATTTCCTTGGTAGTAATACCTCTCAGTTTGAGACAAATCTCCTGGCTAAAACCCTGGATAATCCTTCCGACAGCTCCTCAGCACCAATCTGCCCCAGAAACCCCAGCGTCAGCCTCTCTCTGGACTGCGTCAACCTTAGGAGGCCCTGCATCAGCAACGCTGGCCTCTCTGAGGCTCTGCGCACCTCCCGACTGCCTCTGTGTGGCCCTGCGTGAGCCTTGGCTGGCTATGCGTCACTCTCCCCAACACTATCTCTACCTCTCTGTCTCTCTATACTCAATGCCCCTCAGCTGCAACTCCTGATCGCTAATTCTATCTCTCTTAGAAAACCCCGCTCTAGAGAATAGAATGACTGATCACTCTGGTGTGTTCTCCAAGTGACCCTCAAGCCTCCTCTTATACTTTTCCTGATGACATATCAACGGCCGATATTAAGTCCCTAATCAACGGCTAATATTAGATCTGATTTGATCCATGTCTTTTGGACCATTCTAACACAGTTTCATATTAATACACATTAATATTTTATTTTCCCTAAGTTTAGACTTAGGGACTCCATTAAAGATATTAATTATTTTAATATCTCCTAAACTGTTTAGAATCTGCCCAAGCCCTTCTGGGTATTGGATATCTCATGTGCCCCAACCTCTCCACCAAATTTCGTGGCTAGAGCACATCTGATGCTACCCCAAATCAACAACAAGTCTGCAAGAAGTATAAGGAAAATCAAATAACTCAAAGCATAAATAGAAAAGATTATACCAATAGCTCATAACGCACCATGCTCCAAAGGAAGAACACCCATGAATGGAACCCCAAAGTATTTTTATTAAAAATTTCGAAAAATGTACAAAGCAGCAGTGCTTCCACAAGCACAATAGCTAGTAAACACATGATACAAAATGAGAGCTCAAAGCTCTATTATATAGAAGAATGAGAGCAAATACCAATGAAAAACCATGTGCCAAGTGTGATGATGACAATCCCAAGGCTCCTTCATTCAATTTGATTTCTCTCAAGTGCCATTTGAATTCCTCAAAAGAGGCCCACACAATCCTTAAGGAGGAAAACTCGTTGAAGAAAGGACAAGTGTATGTGGGAGTGGAGTGATGGGAGACCACTCTCCACTCATCTCTGGTGGAATTCCAAGTCCAAAGAACACCAAATGATGACTCATTAAGCCAATTCGAATTCCTCTCCTCAATAAATGTGTTTTTCCTTGAGAAATTTGTGGCCCCCTCCATAAAATTTGATTTCTTTGGAGCACGTTTTTTCCATAAATTTAGGAGTCCACATCACCTTGAAACTTCACTTTAACTCCTCAATGATTTTTCACCTCATTTCCACATCATTTAGCATGTGTAGATATTTATTTTTTTCCATTTATTTAATTGTTGGCTCAATTTACTGCCACATTTTCGCTAAACTTAGAAAAAGTGGGTTTTGAAGGCCCAGAACACATTTTTTATCCGTCAAAGTGTGTCATAGTTTACATCACTTATTACAACTTATCTAGACATCACTTATTACATATTACATTCAGAATTTATTCTAATTTCCATCCTGCAAGAAAATTTAAAAATTAAAAAATGACCTCGTAGACCTAACCAAATTTCATGAAACTTTACGAGTGAAATTTTACAATGACTATAGACATTAGGACTCACCCAAGGCCTCACCTTCAAGCCATACTCCGGCTTTGGGGATATGCTTGGAGGAAAAAACTCAATTACTTATTAAATTATTGGAGGAAAATGATAATTAACCAAGTGAAAAAAAAACTCCCAGAGTAGACTCACTTGATGACAAGGTACCAAGCTACCTAGGTTTGTTATATGACTCAAACTCATCATACTAGCATCACTTTACATCATCCCCATAGGGCTTGGAATTTGGGTACAATAGAAGAAGATGAGAAGAAGTAGAGTTGAAAAACTCTAGTGATATGATGATCTTTGATGGTACAACCAGCCTTTGGTACATCCTTGGGCATGGAATCTTCAAAAAATCTTCGGATGCCACTCCAGTGATCAACATTTGGCTCCACATGGGGATGCATTCTAGATAGGAAGTGATAGTATGGAAGAACATGGAATCTGCATCCACCCAAAAAAGACATATACCAGCAACATCCATTCAAAATATTATCATATGAATTCAAGTATAGAAATGAAGAAAAGGAAATTTATTCTAAGAGCATAAATGACAATTTATTCATGAAATGAAACTACTTAACCGAAATGACAAGGCATAAGTTTAAAAATACAATACAGAAGATGCACCATGGCATCAGATATTCTCTTTGTAGAACAATTTGAGCGGTTGGCCATTGACAGGTAGTTCAAGTGATTCTTCGTCCAAGGTGCTCAAATGGTAGGAATTTTGTCCAATTGCTTCTCTGATAATGTATGGTCCAAGCCACAAACTATCAAACTTACCATGGTTACCTGGCTTTTCATTCCTGTGATCCCATTACAAAACCATATCACCATTAGAAATTTTTCTATTCCTAGATGATTTGTCAAAATTTCTTTTAACCTTCGATTGATTTTTACAACAATTTTCAAAGGCTCTTCTCCTAGTTTCATCCAATTCTACAATTTGGTCAATTCTATTTTGCACAACATCTTTTTAAGAAGTAAAGATTTGTAGAAGTTGGTATGCTGGTAGTCTCAAGTGCATGGAAAGGGTGACATCCAAGCCATAAACTAACTCAAAGGGACTCTTTCCCACAAAGCATATTTAATTTTGCTATCCCATGCCCTTTTGTTATCCCCTACTATCTTCTTGATGATGGTGATCAATTTTTTATTGCTAGACTCAGCTAGGTCATTACCCTGAGGATAGTAGTTTGATGAATGGGATAAGACAATACCATACTTAAAGCAAAATGATGAAAATCCAACAGAGCTAAAAGTCTTGGAATTATCAGTTGCGATCTTGGTAGGGACACCAAAACAAGTGATAATTTTATCTTCAAGGAAATCCATCACTACTTTCTCGGTGGCATGCCTTTTAGGGATGGCTTCTACCCATTTAGTAAAATAATCAGTAGCAGTCAAAATCCATGAGTAGCTATTGCTTGAATTTTCATTAAATTTCCCTATAAAGTCAAGCCCCCAATGTTGGAAGTGAGCTTCCACGACCACAGGCTGAAGAGGCAAAGAAGTTAACTTTTGCTTCCCAGTGAATAGTTGACATACTTGGCAACCTCTAACATACTTGTGCACATCAACAAAGATGGAAGGCCAATAGTAACCAGCGCTTAGGATTTTATGGGTAGTAGTTTTAGCAACATAACGCCCTCCACAAAATCCTGAATGAAACTCAGTGATAATCCTTTTAGCTTCAACTTCATCAACACATCTAAGTATCACCCCCTCTGGATTTCTCCAACCCAGACCATCCTTCATAATGCAATATTTAGTTGCTCTAAGCCTTAAAGATCTTATTTTATGGCCAACTAAATGGTTAGGACATGACAAATTTTGCAAATAATAAATAATGTTTGTGTACCATTCAAGTTGGTTTAATCTTTGAAATTTTGATGAAGTTAGTTCCAAAGCATTTTGACAAATCAAACCTAACGCCCTCTCATTCCCCTCAGTCAAGATTTTGGCCAATCCTTGGCCCTTTACTAGCTTGGTAGGTCTAATGTCTAAATCATACTATTGAATATTTGAGACCCACCTAACTCTAGTTCCCAAGAAATTAGTTTGAGTTAAAATATTTTTCACAGCAGAGTGGGGGACAAATGTAATTATTTTAGAATATCCCACATAAACTCTAAATTGCTTAAGAGACTGGACTTAGGCATAAGCCTGCTTCTCCATGGTGTTATACTTCAACTTAGACCCTTGAAGGGATCTACTCATAAAAGCAATAGGTTTCTCATGCCCTTCATTGTTTTTTTGAAGCAACACTCCAACAATAGTATCTTTAGATGCAAAAGAGAAAATCAAAAACTCCTTTGAATAATCAGGGCTCACAAGAATAGATGTTTTAACAACAGAGTCCTTAATTTCCTAAAAACATTTTATTCCTTCATCCCCCCACACAAACTTAACATCTTTCTTTAAAAGGGATTGAATGGGTTTAGCGATTTCAGCGTAATTTGGAATGAACCTTCTAAGAAAGTTGATCTTTCCTAGGAAGGATTGAAAAGATTTAGTATTGTGAGGAAAATGAATCTTTTGATTTGTCTCAACTCTTTCAAGGTCAATCTTGATCCCATCCTTTGAAATGATGTGACCAAGAAACTTCCCTTCAGTCACTCCAAAAATAGATTTAGCAAGATTTAAGGATATCCCATATTCTCTACACCTATCAAAAATTTGCCTTAAATGGCCTACATGAGAAATTCCATCTTTAGAACAAAGAGTTAAGTCATCTTGATAAATCTCAATGAATTTCCCAAATCGACCCTTAAAGCATAGTCCATATCCCTTTGAAAAGTTGCTCCAACATTAGTTAATCCAAAAGGCATCCTCAAATATTCAAAATTACCCCATGGTGTGGTGAATGTGGTTTTTTGTCTATCTTCCTTCTTCACCGTGACTTGGTTATAACTTGAAAATCCATCTAATAGAGACATCATTCCAGATCATGTTACCCTTTGTAATAAATTCTCCATGTTAGTAAAAGGGTAATTATCCTTTTTACAAGCTAAATTAAGATTTCGAAAATCCATACATAGCCTGATTGATCCATTCTTCTTTCTCACAATAACCAAATTTGAACACCATGTGGAATGCTTAGTGTGAGCTATGATTCCAACTTGGAGCATCTTTTGCAACTCCTTTTGCACCAAGGGGGCTAACTTAGGATTTATTTGCCTAAGCTTTTGCCTAAAAAGTTTGGCATTCTCATCTTTAAGAGGGATAGTATGTTCCATAACATCCTCCCTATATCCTTTTAACTCCTCATATGAAAAGGCCAAAACATCCATATATTCTTAAAGTAAATTTTTCAACTTTTACCTTTCCTCCTCATTGGTACCTTTCCCTATTTTAATCATCTTTAGATCATGAGGGGTGTCAATGTTTACTTCAATGAATTCCTTTGGGTCAAACTTCTTATCCTCTTTTCTCTTCACAACATCATGTCTATCAAACATTTGTTCCATGGCTACATGATCCCTAGGAGTGGGATTTGATATAGCATTACACTCCTCATACTTGCAACCCTCTTCTTTGTAGCCAACTTTAAAATCAGAAAATTCCTCCATATTATTCAAAAATCGAATTACTTGGCTTTCCTCATTAAAGACTTGCCAATGCTGAATATTATCAGGAACTGATAGTCTAAGAATAATTTCCATCTTAATCTTATCATCCATATGGTTCTGTCCAAGCTGTAAAGTAGATGCAACAACAGCCAACTCATTAGCTTGTTTATTTCCTTCCCTAAGAATTGTTTGAAGATCTAATGCATCAAAATATTCCATATTGTCCCAAACAGGATTACGATACTTCTTCAATCTATCATTCTTGCATGCAAATTGACTCTGTATTTGAAAAATGACTAAATCAGAACCCCCCTTGATACTAAGCATTTTAATTTTCAAGTATTTTGCCAACTTTAGACCTAACAATAAAGCTTCATATTCTACTACATTGTTAGTTGCATCAAATTCTAGTCTATAGGCAAACTTGAATATATGACCAATGAGGGAGGTAAGGACAATTTCAGCACCCTTACCAAACTTTGAATGGGCACCATCAAAATTCATATGCCAAAGCCAATCTTTCTTACTTTCCACTTCCTTCTCCAAAGGAGCAATAGAGTTAGCCAAGATAGCATAATTTCCCAAGTCATCAAATTCATAAACAATTTCATTATAAGGCTTCTTGGGATTCTCCACATGAAACTCTCTCCAATTCCCTATCCAATCTAACCATGATGCCCTCACTATTAGGGATGGTAGCATAACTTAGACCCATTTGCAAACTACCCCCTATATCAACTCCCCACTTCCTAGACTATAACGTCCCCCAAGCATCAGGCACATCAATCACCACGATGTCCATGGTGATCATAATATCAAGATGTACTGCCAAGTGGACTTGAAGATCCTTTATCAAACCACAAACTTCAATAATTTTTGAATCCATAGCACAAATTTTGTGGTAAGGTCTAAAAATCCTCAACTTCAACTGATTCATGACCTTCTTGGTCATGACACAAGATGATGCCCCAGAGTCAAACATACAATTATGCAAAAGTAACCCATTAACCAACAATGTAATAAAGAAAGGTTGATGGTCCTTGTTACCTCTACACATATCACTAATTTTCAAAATGATAGGGACATCCTCGCATCCATCCTTAGCAAAATTTGACATTTCTTTCACATGAGGTGCATCAATGGCTTTCAACAACTTAAACTTTTGGGAGGGAATCTTTAGGATTTCAGTCACAAGTACTCAAATATTTGCATTGTTTATCCATCCTCCCAAATCAATATTTAAACAAGATGTAGGTGTTGGAATTTCTAAGTTTAAACCGTCAGAAATTCTTCCTATACTAACTGGTTTATTTCTTCCTACTTGTTTAATTACTTAGCAAGTTATTTACCATATAAATACTGAAGATAAACACAAGTACAATATCAACATCTACAAATCATCAACTGAAAGAAAACAAGCACACAAGTGACACCGTTATTTTTGGACCAATGTCCCCAAAAAAGCCAAATGCGGGAATACCGGTGCAGTTATTCAGAGGGTTTTATTATTATGCAGTTTTCAGAATACAACCAGGTATCAAAAATGGCTCACCCAACAGAGAATGCCCTCGACAGTAGTACCTGTCCTCAGAGACGGATATTCCGACTGATTAATCACCGGATGAACGATCCCACAACAACAATTGCAGCTTCCACTGCTCTGTGTCACTCTGATAGGGACTGCGTCACCCTTCCCGGCTCACCAGCACCCAGTCTGTCCCACGAAAATCCTCCCAGCGTTGCCTCTTAGCCCTGCATTAGCTTTGCAAGCCTCTGCGTCACCCATGCTGACCTCTCTTGGCTCTGCGCAGCTCCTAGCTGCCTCTGCGTAGCACCCAGCTGCCTCTCCATCAACCTCTCCAGGCTCTATGTTATCTCTCTGGTACCAACTCTGCCTCTCTACTATGTATTCACTGCCTCTCGTTGCTGATCACTGATTCTATCTCTCTTAGCAAACCCCGCTCTAGAGAATAGAATGACTGATCACTCTGGTGTGTTCTCCAACTGACCTTCAAGTCTCTTCTTATACTTTTCTCGTTGGTCCATCAACGGTCAAGATTAAATCTCTAATCAATGACTATGATTAGATTTGGCTTGATCCATGACTTTTGGAACATCCTAACCTAGTTTTATATTAATACCCATTAAATATTTTATTTTTCCTAAGTTTAGACTTAGGAACTCCATTAAAAATATTATTTATTTTAATATCTCCCAAACCAGTTAGAATCTGCCCAAACCATTTATGGGTCTTGGAGATATCATGTGCATTAGCCTCTCCACCAATTTTCATGGCTAGAGCACATCTGATGCTACCCCAAATCAACACTCCCTCTTAGCGAGGACTGTGCTTTAGCAATACTCCACACTGAGTATCACCCTGATTATCCAACACTGGTCTCTGTGCAGATGCTAGGCCTGCCTGCCCAACATCCTCTGCACTGCTGCCCATGGCCCTGCCACTGCCATTATTGCATCCGTACGGTAGCTCCCTCTACATCCGTGCTGCTGCTGGTCCATACTCCCAACACTGCATCTGCATTGCATCCCCCTCTCACCATGCTGCATTGTGCTGCCCATAGCATTGCCACTGCTAATTGTTGCACTGTAACTCAGTTACCAAGCAATAAGTAACTGATCCACCCAACTCTGACATCTCTATCAAGCTAGAGACACTCCCGATGCTGAAGCTCCCTCTGCCATTAACAAGTGCTCCCTCTACTGACCTCTGCACTGCTGCAACAACTCCCTGCATCTCGCACTGTTGCACACCTCTCTGTGCCACCCTGCACTGGTGCAACATTCCCGTGCCTCTCACACTATTGCAGCCTGCTAGGCTCACGTTGTCCCAGGATTCCTTCATTGTAGCACTCTCTATCTCTCCATCTGCATCCGTCTCTACTGACATTTAGTCCTGCTACTCCTCGTTGGGGCTCCCATAGCAAGGTATAATCCAAGAGGTTGGGTACCTCAAGGATCTTGCCCCTCATCGCCTGTAGTTCGTCTGACTACAGCTCGATGTCTCTCCACTTCTTCTCAAGTGGCACATGAGCACTCATGGCACAATCGTCATCCTCCTCGACTTCTTTCTCCACCCTTGCTGGAGCTGCCTTGGTCTCAGAAGCCTCTCCCTTACTCTTCTTCCTAGGACACTAGTTCGCAAAATGACCCAGTTCCCCATAATGGAAGCGCTTGACCTTGGAGAGGTCCTTCTTTCTCTTCTCCTGCTTTCCTGCAGATGCTAGAGCCGCATCCTCTTCTTCCTCCTCCTTGATTCTGACTCCTTTGCCACTATTCCCCGCCTTGGTCACCGTCTGATCTCTTCCTGATGAAGAGTCACCCACAGTTCCTCCTAATCTGGAAGGCTCGTCTTGCCCAGTATACTCTGGACAAATACCTCCCAGTCCTCTGAGACTGCGTTCAATGCAATCCTCACCGTTAATTCCTAATCCGGCGTGGCCCTTATGGAAGTTAGCTGGTCACAGATCTCCTTCAATCGACCAAGGAAGACATCTATCTGCTCTCCCTTCTGCATCTAGTATGACCGCAACGATTTTCAAGTAACATCTTCCTTTGCACGTAAGTATGCTGGTACAATCTTCAAGGCATCCCACATCTCATTTGTCGTGTCCTTGTTGGCAATATGCGGAAGTTGGAACCACATCATCGTTGACCCCATCAAGGATGATGCACTTTGCCCTAGCCATTGCCTCCTCGTACTTCTCATTTTCAGTTGGGTCAACTAGGATCGCTATTGTTTTCAACGTGAAGTCCTTGATGCTATATCTGTCTAGAATGGACAAGATCCTAGCCTTCCAAACCACGAAGTTGGATGCTCCGTCCAACCTATCCTAATCTCTCAGTCCATTCACAACCATTATGTTGCTCTTCTGTCGACTCCTCCAAGTCTCTTAACTTCCCTCCTGGAAGTCCTCTGTTCGACTCCTGCTAAGTCTCTCGAATACCCGTCTGGAATTCTCGGTTCGACTCCCTCTAAGTCTCAATTTCCCTTCTATAAATCCCTCCTCCTTGGTCTTTCCCTATTAGGTACTATTCTGACCACAGTACCCCACCAGCTTCGCCCCGCAAATTACCCACAACCTCTACCATAGCAACTGAAGGATTGAGCCACTTGGCTCTGCGCAATCCCGGCACCAGCAAATCAACGCCTCTAGCCAACTGTGTCAACCCTCCTGGCCTCTGCGTGAGCCTGATTCTGCCTCCCTTACCCTCTGCACTGCCTTTCTCTGGCCCAAAATGATGACACAGTCTCTCTACGTCACTCCTTCCTCTGTCGCCTTCTACACGGATCAGCTTTGTCACTCGGGACAGCTGAATCTGCTGCTATTACTCTGCTAGATGATGCCTTCAGTTATCCTGTGATCTGCAACCACCCTCTGATACTATGTTGGAATTTCTAAGTTTAACCCGTTAGAAATTCTTCCTGTACTAACTGGTTTATTTCTTCCTGCTTGTTTAATTACTTAACAAGTTATTTACCATGTAAATACTGAAAATAAACACAAGTACAATATCAACATCTACAGATCATCAACTGAAAGAAAACAAGCACACAAGTGACACCGTTATTTTTGGACCAATGTCCCCGGATAAACCCAATGCAGGAAAATCGGTGCAGCTATTCAGAGGGTTTTATTATTATGCAGTTTACAGAATACAACCAGGGTGCCAGAAATGGCTCACCCAACAAAGAATGCCCTCGACAGTAGTACCTCTCCTCGAAGACAAATATTCCGACTAATTAATCACTGGATGAACGATCCCACAGCAACAATTGCAACTTCCACTGCTCTGCATCACTCTGATAGGTACTACGTCACCCTTCCTAGCTCACCAGCACCCAGTCTATCCCACGAAAATCCTCCCAGCGCTGCCTCTTGGCCCTGCATCAGCTTTTCCCGCCTCTACGCAGCTACTGAAGCCTCTGCGTCACCCACGTTGGCCTCTCCTGGCTCAGCGCAGCTCCCAACTGGCTCTGCGCAGCTCCCAACTGCCTCTGCATCAACCTCTCCAGGCTCTGCACTGTCTCTCTGGTACCAACTCTGCCTCTCTGCTACGTATTCACTGCCCCTCATTGCTGATCACTGATTCTATCTCTCTTAGAAAACCTCGCTCTAGAGAATAGAATGATTGATCACTCTGGTGTGTTCTCCAATTGACCCTCAAGCCTCTTCTTATACTTTTCTCGTTGGTCCATCAACGGCCGAGATTAAATCTCCAATCAACGGTTAAGATTAGATTTGGCTTGATCCATGACTTTTGGAACATTCTAACCCAGTTTTATATTAATACCCATTAATATTTTATTTTTCCTAAGTTTAGACTTAAGAACTCCATTAAAAATATTAATTATTTTAATATCTCCCAAACCAGTTAGAATCTTCTCAAACCATTTCTGGGTCTTGGAGATCTCATGTGCTTTAGCCTCTCCACCAATTTTCATGGCTAAACCACATCCGATGCTACCCCAAATCAACAGTAGGTGGAGTGAAATTTCTCTGGGCATTTTGATTTCTTTCCCTATTTATTGCCCTTTCTCTATCTTTGGCCATTTCTAACATCTACTTTGGTGAAGGCTTTTCTCCATACAATTCAGTGATCCTATCTATCTCTTCAAAGTTATTCATACTATGGGAAGATGGACACGTCTTATTTATCTTTTGGTTATTCTACAGAACTCCCATCCAATTTTCCATGGACAAATAATGCTCTTTGCCAACCACATTAATTTTCTCACTTGTCCCAGCCATTCCTCCTAAAATCCTTATTGCATAAGGGAAAGTGGCTTCATCATGCATCTCATCTCAAGGTCTACAATAGGGGATTAAATCATCAACTAAATTAGTAGACTCAAGTGGGTTTGGAGGCCTATGCTCATTTGAAGGTCCCTTCTTTTTCCATCTATCATTACCTCGATTTTGGAATCTCCCAGATTGATTCCTCTCCATGGCCACCAATCTATTATGGATGGCATTCATTTGAGTAGTGTGATTTGCTTCCATTGTCTTAATAAGTTGGGTTAATTCTTTAATAGGATCATGTGCACTTTCTTCCTTTGCCTTCCCCTTAGAATCATGAGACTTTGATGGCCCTCTATTGAAACCAGGAATCTCAGATTTTCCTGATTCCCTTCTAGCCCTTTCCATCTTTAAGGCTTCAGATTGAGCCACACCCAAATTTGCAAGCTCTTTCCTTCTTAACTCATAGGTAGTATCAACACCAAAAGCATCTAAATATGAGCACAAAAGAAACTCATCATGAGGCTTAACAGTAGCAAGCATGCTTTTTACCAAATCATTGAATCTCTTATTGAATTCCTCCACTGTTTCATTTTCATTCTTCTTCATAAATCTAATGGCATTGATCAAGTGCCTATTCTCTTTCGTCTCCCCAAATTTTCCTATGAAATCATTGATGATAGCTTGTAAGGAATCATAAGAGTTAGAAGGTTGCGCAATGAGCCAATCAAGAGCATCCTCTTTTAAAAAGAGAACGAAAAGTCTCATCTTTACATCCTCATAGTTAGCAGTGTTACACCACTTGAAGATGCAAACATTAAAATTCTTGACATGTGATGCAGCAGTCAGGGATATTGTGAGGATAGTCATTTATGTTAGTAAAATCACAAGGAGAAAAAAGATCATTTATGATGTTTGGCTCTACTTGTTATTGAAAAAGCAAATGGATATCATAAATAGCCTCTTTCCCAAGATTAGCAAGAAGTCTACTATGAGAGAGTCTCTGAAAACCATTTCAGGCTCAAAAGTGGGGCTAACTAGACTTCTTGGATGCCTCCTAGTAGAAACTCTTGCAAGATTTGGATTAATTGGAGTCGCCACTTGAGCAAGAATATAATCCTAAAATTCCAAAATGCCAAAACCAAAATTTAGTCGATTTCCCAGGTACAAAGAACTTGTCCCCATAAACGGCGCCAAAAGAAATGTTGTCGCCTGTCACACACACCTAAGTTAGTGAAAAAAACCCTTAACCCCACAAGTTGTGGTTGGTGGAAAATTTAAGAGATGGCGCTGTCACCTATTCCCAACTCTCTCTCCATTTAAGATCTCTCCTAGGTAAGTTAAGGGGGGTGGTCCCTAAATGGAAAACTAAGTTAAGAAAGATGTGAGGTTTTTGGGAGATGTTAGAGTAAATTGGATTACTTTTAAGATTATGAGCAAATATGATGAGCCATATGAAATGAAATATATAACCATCAACACATGAATAAAATATTTGCATACATAAAACCAGTGCCTTCAATATTGCTTAAAATAAATAATACTTGCTCAATAAAAATGAAGTGTTTCAAATTGAAATACAAGTAACCATGCTCAATCAAATACATGTTATCATGAATATGATATCACATGCAAGATATAAAATTTTCTTTCAAAAAATGCTTTCAAAATATATAAAATCCAAAACATGTGTGGAAGCAATATAGAGTAACTCGCAAAGGAAACAAATTAAACTTTACTTGCAAATGTGAAACAAGATGATATTTGCCTAAATACGATAATCAATTTAAAGCATTTGCATCAAGGAAAAGTACATGAAATAATTTGCAAGTAAAAATAGTAAAATCTGTTAGCATGAAAAACACTTGAACTAAGATTAAATGCAATCATCTTGGTTAATTTTAATCTAAATGCCTATTCTAGATCTAACATTTCTTTCCACTGTTTTGAAACAAGTCTCTTATGTGAGTCGTGGAAGGGGTCCAAAGAAAGACAGTCAAGGCTATACTAACGATACCTTCCTTGGATTACCCAACACACCTGATTCCTCTGGCACTACAGATATTGTGACTCTGACGACTACAAGGTCATCGTGTTAACCGCATAAGAGGGTCTATGTCCCTCAAGTCGATGAAAGAAAAGGGTCCCTAAGAAATGTCTTTCAACCAAGCTTATGCTTAGAGGTAAATTAAGTTAAAATGCAACTATACTAATATGCCTAAATGAGATGCAAGTAAGTTTATTAGTGCTTGTAAAAGGAAATGCTTCAAATAAATGGAAATATGCTCAATGAGATAACTTAGATAATTGCTCAAAATCGTTCAAGATACAAGAACATAACTTCATAAGCACATAAGATTGTAAGTTGCTCAGAGTAAGTTTTTTAACACATGATATATCAATAATCCACCAACTAAAGCAATGAAATGAGATGAAGCTTCAAAGTATAAAAGATTTGCAAAGTGAGCAAATAACTTAAAATGAATGAGCAAGTAACCAAATGAGCCTATAGTGAGGCAAGCATGAAGAAATTGTCAAAGTAACTAAGTCTAACTTTGCCACATAAATTGAAATGCTTACACATGATGAAGTAAGTTGCTAAAAAAAATGAGATTCCAAGTTGTACTTAAAATGGGAACTAGTAACAAAATTAAATTTAGAAAATTAAATTGTGATGGTGAGATTGTGTTAATTCTAAGACATGCAAAAATGAAAATTAAGAAAAACAATGCAAGATCAATTCACCCACATGTTTCTCCTTCAAAATAAGGAGAAAATGATGCCTTCGATGAAACCCAAGCTCCCACAAGAAAAATTAAAATTTTTATTAGATTGTTACAAAGATGATAAACTTTTCCAAAAGGTCTCACATAAAACTTCAAGAAGAATCTTTACAATATAAGAGGTTCTTCAAGCACTAGACTTCCTTCTCGAAAGATAAAATTAGAAACTAAAGTAAGTACAATGAGAATGCTCTCAAGATTGAAGGAGTTAAATGTCTCTTGGTATTCCAAAGCTTAGCCTCCAATGGTGAATGAAGCTTTCCAAGAGAGAGGAGCTAGCTTTCAATGCCCAGGACCTCCTAGAAGATGAACTTCAAATAAGTTTGGGAGGTCCTACAAGACAATGGTTAGAGTTTGAGTGATTTCTCTTCAATTCTCTTGTCACCAACACTTCAACTTAGACTACAAAATCAAGAGACCATTAGTGTAGAGAGAACATGTGAATCAATTGAATATAATACAAATAGTGTACAAGAAACCAAATCAAGTGATGGGGGTGAAACCCATCACTTGTTTTAATTTAGGAAAATGCTCTCAAGAAGCTAATATAAAATCAATGAAGCACTATTTGAAAAAAAATAAATTATGAAATGTTTTTCTTGTATACAAGCCATGTCCAACGAATCCCTGCAAGAACACTTACTCGTAAGATGAACTATGAAAATCCAAATAATGAATGAGATTTCCTTTGAAGGTGTCTCAAGAGTGGGTTGGTCTCCCAAAGACTTCCCTTCATGTTTGATTCAACAAAAATGATTCTTCTACAATACTCCAATCACACATTATACCATATAGATTTAGATAAGAAAGCAATGGATTGAACCTTCTAGAAATTTATTTGAAAATAAACTAGAACTTTCAATATCTAGAGCCTACTTCCAAAATCAAATGCTAATACTCTAGCTTTGCAATAGCAAGTCTACAATAAGTATATGGAAATTTGAAATAACTCAAAGCATAAATGGAAGAGATTATACCAATAGCTCACAATTAACCATGCTCCAAAGGAAAAACACCCATGAATGGACCCCCAAAGACTTTTTATTATAACTCTTGGAAAGTGTACAAAGCAGCAGTGTTTCCGCAAGCACAATAGCTAGTAAACAAATGATACAAAATGAGTAAACAAATGATACAAAATGAGAGCTCAAAGATCTATTATATAGAAAAATGGGAGCAAATCCCAATGAAAAACCATGTGCCAAGTGTGATGATGGCAATCCCAAGGCTCCTTCATGCAATTTGATTTCCCCCAAGTGCCATTCGAATTCCTCCAGAGAGGCCCACGCAATCCTTTACGAGGAAAACTCGTTGAAGAAAGGACAAGTGTATGTGGGAGTGGAGTGGTGGGAGACCACTCTCCACTCATATCTAGTGGAACTCTAGTCCAAATCCCACCAAATGATGACTCATTAAGCCAATTCAAATTCCTCTCCTCAATAAATGCGTTTTTCCTTGAGAAATTTGTGGTTCCCTCCATAAAATTTGATTTCTTTGGAGCAAATGTATTTTCCCTAAATTTAGGAGTCCACATCACCTTGAAACTTCACTTTAACTTCTCAATGATTTTCCACCTCATTTCCACATCATTTAGCATGTGTGGATTTTTATTTTTCTCCATTTATATAATTGTTGGTTCAATTTATTGCCACATTTTCCACTAAACTTAGGAAAAGTGGGTTTTGAGGGTCTAGAACACATGTTTTACCCCTCAAAGTGTGTCATAATAGAAAGCTGAGGGTGAGAGGTGTAATTTTGAGCACACATACCCCATAAAACTTGTCTAAACATCACTTATTACATATTACATTCAAAATTTATTCCAATTTCCATCCTATGGGAAATTTTAAAAATAAAAAATGACCCCCTAGACCTAACCAAATTCCACGAAAATTTACGAGTGATTAAGTATGGTAATATACAATGGCTATAGACACTAAGACTCACCCAAGGCCTTGCCTTCAAGCCATACTCCGGCTTTGGGGGAATGCTTGGAGGAAAAAACTCAATTAATTATTAAATTCTTGGAGGAAAATGATAATTAACCAAGTGAAAAAAAAACCTCCCAGAGTAGACTCACTTGATGACAAGGTCCCAAGTTACCTAAGTCTGTTACATGACTCAAACTCATCATACTAGCATCACTTTACATCATCCCCATAGGGCTTGTGGAATCTGGGTACAATAGAAGAAGATGAGAAGAAGAAGTAAAGTTGAAAAACTCTCGTGATATTATGACCTCTGATGGTACAAGCAACCTTTGGTACATCCTTGGGCATGGAGTCTTCAAAAAATCTTCAGGTGTCACTCCAGTGATCAACAGTACCATTAGGGAATCCAACAGTTCCCCAACACGAGCCAGCTTGGCCACTGACTCGGCAAAAGCCACTCTCACGCCCTCTAGCTCCTTGTTCTGCTACAAAATGGTCTCTCGGACTGTAGTGGCCTTCCTTTTCAATGCCAGAAGGCCGACCTAGAACTGATGAAACTGCTATGGGCAACTAACATCTGTAAACTCGGTCATAGCTCTAGGTAACTCTGTGTCTCTTGGCACCTCATGAACAATGTACATGCCTCCTGGCTCCTCATCAATGGTGGGCATCTTTGTGTCTCCTGGCACCCCATCAACTGTGGATATGTCTCCTGGAACCTCTTCAATCTATTGGTGGTTGTTATCACCTGAAATCTCAGACATGGCCATGGACACCTCATTGATGGAAACCTCAACAACATATGGCACCTTATCAATCGTGGACACCCTTGTGCTAAGTGACATCTCGTCAATGGATGGTCCTATGACTACGTGCTTTACTCTCTCTGTTGATACCTCAACCTGTGCCACCAAGGTGCTCTCCTCTAGTGGTGACTCTAAAGTCACGTTAGGTTGACCTATATCCTCCTCACACCACTAGTGTCATCCGCCTCTTGAGAAATTTCATGCTCAACCTCATTTTCTTCACCTGCAGGTCTGCAACTGCTTTTCCTTCTTGCTGCCTTTGTTGATGCCCATTCTCCGAACAACTCCACCAGTATTGTGAGATTCCTACTATAATTTTCAAATTTCTCAAGGAGTTTCTCCTATTGAGACATTTTTGGCACAAGTTCAATCGGAAGAATAATGTTGGACTAGTGTTTCAGCCTCAGGAATTTTAGCCCAATAATAGCAACTTAGCATTACCATGATCTAAACCCACAACTGGCCAAAATCATGCTCTAATACCACTATAATATTCCTAAAAGAAACATTAAATGATAACAAAACTAAATCATAGGCATGCAACCAAAAATTTAACACACAAGCAGATACATTAGAAATTTGCACCAAAAACATTGAGCCATTTTATGATATTGATCAAGTGGGGTACAATGAGTGAAAATAGATGAACCTGGGCTTGCTACAACAAGCAAAGGCAAACCCAAGTGGAAATCACACTGCCCAAGTGTTGAATGAGCTCCCCTCCATGGCCTGCGCTAGCCTAGAATTCTCTACCACTACTGCTGGAAGAGAAATTGGATTTTTTCCATCTCTAGTGCTTAGAAAATTTTGAAACTTCATCTCTTGTGTTCTCTCCTTATGACCAACAAAAACCCGAAAGCTTCCAGCCCAACTCCCAAGCTCTGGAATACCCACAAAATAGGATGAAAATACCCACTCTCCGAACTAATATGCACCTCCAGAAACTGCTGTAGAATCTGCCCCAAAATCCCCCCAAGTCATGCCAAAAATCCCTCCCAATTCCTCCTAAAATTTCCCTTATTCTCTAACTCCCTCCTGCACCAAATCCCCTTGCCTCCTAACCCCTACGTAGGCCAACCAATGACCCTCTGTGCATGCCCAGAAGTTGCCCAATTCGCTCCCATAAATTCCCCCAAAATCAGACTTGCAAATCATCACTAATCACCAACAAAATCCCAAGGGAAAAAGCCCTCAAAAACCCGAAATATGATCTGTACAGAAGCTAGTTCTCCCAAGGGGCGCAAGTTCCTCTTCTGCGCCCAGTCTGCCCACATAATTCATTGGAATGCCTCAAGATAAGCTCCCAAATTGTATGCTAAACTCTGCTAGGGATGGCACTTGAAGTCCCCCAAAGGAAGAGGTGAGATTCCCGCCCAGAAACCTCGTGTTGAACAGCACAATGTAGACTTAACTCAGTAGCTCAAGCGTAAAAGAGTTCAATTCTCAAATTGGCAAAAAGTCCCAAAATGAGGTCTTCTCCTTCTATTTATATTTGCTAGTCCCTTTCCCTTGTGGGCTCCACCAAATTCAAATTCCTCCTTCTGCATCCTTTCCCACAAGTGCGAGTTGCCTAAGGGTGCGAATTTCCCTTTTTGGGTGGCCCCCACCATCCACCAACACTTTAATTTTTACTTTTTCCTTATGTTTGAGGCCTCCTCTTTGCCAAGAATCAAGTGGTGTCTCCTCAACCCACTTTTCCTAAGTTTTAAGGCCAAAACATCTCCCAATTGCCAAAATTGCAAAAATTGATATTCTTGTTGACAAAATTAATTAATTGGGAACATTAAAGAATTCATATTTTAATATGTTAGCCAAAAATAATAGGACAGCTTACAAGAACCAAAAGACAAAATGCATTATTTATCTTCGCAAGCAAGCCCAAACTAAGAAAGAGATGTTTTGTATTCATCTCACATTTTCAAGAATGAGCTTATAATGTGTTCCAGAAAAACTTTTTGAATGGATTTTAATCTTTGAAAATGGCAATAGCCCTCACATAAATTGTGCTCCCTTGTGTTTGGGTTTGTCATTGTTCAGTTTTACATTATTGTTTAATCATAGGAAGACAAAGCTTGCTAATTTGTACCGCACCTGTTATCCCAGGATCGAATAACCCTGCTTCTGTGGGATTATAGAGAACTACCCGGTTTTCACAAATATGACAGAATAATCTCATGGTAAAACTTCAAAGAGATAACTGCTGAGCTGAACATTTATAACAGTTACTTTCAAAAGTTGTTTATGTGCTAACATCTTGATGAGTTTGTGTACTTGACATCATGAACGCAGTGAGATGCTAGAGCATCTAGGCGATGAATATATAGAGACCTTCTTCAGCAAATGTGAATATCTTCTAGCAGAAAATGGTCTTCTTGTTTTGCAGGTATGTTCTCTACCACTTCCCTCAGTATTTTGTATATTGCCCTTGATTTCCAAGTAGAGGCACATTACATTATCATTGCGACTAGCCCTTTTCTTCCATTATCCAACATGTCAATAATCATTGCTCTTGTCATGATGAAATATCGAAATCTGTCCTCCTGTCTGTTTGTTTCTGCATTTGCTTTATTCATCTTTTATTGGTCTCGAATCTTAATCCCAGTTAATCTTCTGGCAATTGGTTAACAGTTTGGCTCAATAGTCGATGAAAGATATGATGAGTACAAAAGAAGTTCTGACTTCATCAAAGAATATATATTCCCGGGGGGATGCGTGCCTTCATTGAGCAGAATTACCTCAGCCATGGCAGCTGCATCTAGACTCTCGTAGGAAGTTCCCCTACTTATTTCCTATTTCTACATATATAATAGCTTCCCATCAATGTTAACATAGATTTTGTACGGCATTCACATAAACCCTATATTTCACTTTCAATTCAGCTCCAGCCAAGTAACGAATTCACAAGTAAGCTTCTTGCAGGCAAAGTTCATTACTGATCTACAACTTACTGTTTTGATGATTCAGTGTGGAGCATGTGGAGAATATAGGCATGCATTACTCTCAGACCCTGCTAGAGTGGAGGAAGAACTTCCATTCAAACCGAAGGCAGAATTCTTGTCACCTGCTCAGCAAAACATAAATAAGAATGCAAATAAATGAAAGAGCAATTTATTTGGCGTTCGCCAGTTTATTTCAAACTAAGTTACATGTACTATTTGCTTCATCGTGTGTGCAGGGATATATTAAAAATGGGCTTCAACGAGAAGTTTATAAGAACATGGGATTACTATTTTGTGTACTGTGCAGCAGGATTTAAAACTCTTACCTTAGCAGATTATCAGGTATGCCTTTCTTGCAAAAGCATAATGGCAACAGTGCCATAATGTAAAACTTTGCCAAATCAAACAAACATAAATAAATTTGTACTGTTGCAACTGGTATTTGAATACCTGTAAATTCTAAAATTTGTGCAAAAACTTGGGGGTGTTGGTAGCAGATGGTGTTCTCTCGACCTGGCAATGTTGCAGCTTTCAAGGATCCATACTCCCCTATTGCATCACTTCACAAATTTATGTGAATTGATTTGACATTATTTCATTTCACGAACAAGAACATAACATATGAATCTCGTCAACTATTTACTTTGTCACTGGTTGTGATTTGACGTAAAATCACACCAATTAAACAAATATTGGTAATATTTAATCTCGACAGTTAAATGACCATTGGTAATATTTGATGGCGACAATTGGAAAATCACATAATTATATGTGGAAACTAGCTCATGTTTCATGTTTCCTTGCGTATCGGGACCATCACATAATTATATGTGGAAACCAGCTCATGTTTCATGTTTCCTTGGGTATTGGTACCATGAGTTGGTGAACTGACGGGGCTACTTTTTGGACATAAATTTTGTAATTGCAGGTTAAGTTTAAATCATAATATTTTACTTAATTAATATTTGATAGTAAGGCATGCGCATAGTGCAAACGTAAGAAGCAACCATTACGTTAAAGTTATCAGTGCCTTGTAAAAGGTAAATGGTATCTAATCAAAAAAATAATTATAAATGTATTTTAATGTTTACGAGATTAAAAATAGTTTATGGATAATTAATTATTTTTGTAATTTAATTTTTTTTCTTAATTAATTAAAATTATTAATAATGTATTTTGGATGTTTAGAGATAAAAATTGTTTAGGATAATTAATTTTTTTTAATTTTTTCGTTTTTGTAATTCCAATATTTTTTTATTCAAGTTAAATGGATGGACCACACAAAAATATGATTGAAACCTTTAATAGTAAAGTGTAAAATAAACACTATTTAAATTAAAATGATGTAGATTTTTTATCAATTTAAAAAATTAATAAAGTATATTCTAAATTTATTTTTTAATATATAATTAAGGTTGCTAAATTATTATTAATTTATTTATTAAATTTGTAAGTTAATACTAAATTTGTATAAAAATAATTATATATTAAATATGTAAAGTTAGTATTAATTTGTAAAAAAATATTTATTATAAGTTAAAGTGTGTAATTTATTAGTCCGCTTACAAAGGAAAAATTAAAATAAAATACTGTTGGTTTTTTTATGGTAGTTAATGCCTTTAGGTTTTGGGCCATTAACATATTTCTTTGTATTTTAGGAAATGAATATTGAGTAATAAAAAAAAATTCTAAAAAAAATGTCATTTTTAATTATCATTGAGGCTACCTCATTAAAGTTATATACTTTGTAATAGCACTTAACAATAGCTTCATATATAATACCAAATACTATCTCCATTGTAATTTAACTTTCTATTTAAAAAAACGAATTCATTTATAAAAATTGTAAATATAATAAAGTTGAGAAGCCACTTCCATATAAAGTTGTTAAGTAGTAATTATACCTCATGTGGATTTAGCTAGAGTGGTTAGCAAAATTGTCTGTGATCCTCTCCACATGGGTCCACATGGGTTATATTCCCCTATATTGACATGTTGCTTGTTGTGATAATTCTAAAAGGGTAGACAACCCTAAGTGGATTGTTCGTGATCCTCTCCACATGGGTTATATTCCTCTAGATTAACATGTTGCTTGTTGTGATAACCTTAAAAGGGGAGACAGCCCCAAGTGGGGAGCCTCAACTCTTGCTAAGTTCTAAGTTTCCTCCTAATCATTGGCTTACAAGTTGTTGGTACTAATCCAGAGATTATAGTGGGGGGTTGTTGGATATAACCTAAATGCTATAGTGGAAATCTAAGTTATAAGTTTCCTCGTAAGTGTTGACTTATGAGTTGTTGGCACTAACTGAGGGGTTATAGTGGGGGTTGTTAGCACTAACTTAGAAGCTATAGTGACAATCTAAGTTATAAGTTTCTTCTTAAACGTTGGCTTTGGTTGATGACACTAACTTAGAGGTTATAGTGGGGGTTGTTAGCACTAATCTAGAGATTATAGTGACAATGAGATTTAAACCTAGGCTTTATTCAAATAATCTTTATTAATCTTCAATTGCCTTAGTATATAATATATATAACAATAGAACCTCATACTATACAAAAAAAAAAAAAAAAAAAAAAAAAAAAAAAAAAAAAAAAATACTATACTAAACAAGATAAACAAATAAAAATAAAATGTGAGAAAAAAAAAAATAAATAAAAAGAATGAATGATTCATTGGTGAGCTTTTAAAAATAAGGCATGGCATGACCTTTGTTGTAAGATTTTTTTTTTTCATTATTCTAGCTATATGATGGTAAGTTTTATGAGAGGAGAACAATGTAACATCATTATGATAATCCATAAATTTATAACTTCTAATCATTTCAATTATAGCACTTGGTATGGGTTATCAAGTTATTGTGTATTAAATTTTTTATTTATTATTCTCTATATTATTATAAATTTTTGTAGTTAAAATTAATAATAATATTATTATTATTATTATTAATTTTTTTATTAAAATTTTAATTTATTTGTAAAGAAAATTGTTGTTTTATTTCAAGTTAAATTTTCTATTTTGTCTGATAAAATAAAAATTATTTAGTTTAAAGTTAACTACCTATTTATTGAAGTTTTATGTTTTTGTATGTATTTTAAATCTTGTATTAAATCTTGCAAGTTTTATGGTTTTTATATGTATTTTAAATCTTGTATTAAGGTTTGCATGAATGATAGTTAAAGATGAGGAGATTAATTATCTTAATTTAAAGTTTGTGTTTTGGTAAATGAAGTGAAAATTATTTAGTTTAAAATTAATTACAAGGTAAGTAAAAGATGTTTTATGATTACTTTGTATTAATATTTGCATGAATAATAATTAAAGATGGACTAACCATCTTTTATTATTACTTTTAAACAACTTTATTTTTATTAAAATATTATAATCTTATATATATATTATATATATATTATATATATTATATATATATATATATATATATATATATATTATATATATATATATATATATATATAGTTTGAATACATAGCCCATCTTGACCCGACCATCATTAGTTTTTCAATAAAAATAATTCTCATCATCAATTTTATAATAAATAAATTTATATGCCTACTCTTGTCTTGGAATTTTGAAAAGGGGGATTTGTAGTTGTCTCTAATGAAGATGCCTTCACATACAATATAGTCGAGGCCTCCACTAAAGGGACCACCTACTACACATCTAAGCCTAAGTAAGGAGCAAACACAAGGAAAGAAAATTAGCACATAGTAAACTATCACAAAAGAATGAGAGGCCTCAATTCATTCATGGGAGTTAACTGTATAGATGCTTGAAATGAGAAATGCATATACTACAATCTAATAAATGTGACTGTACACATAGACAATATGCAAGTAATAAAGACATGAAAAAAGGAAACAATTGGTCGTGCCCTCCCACACTGCTAACAAATTTTAAACACTTAACCTTCCCATATTTAAGATGTTACAATATTGGCACTTATGCTTGGGAACTAATTATAGTTAAGGATGAAAACAATACTAAATGGGGACTTATTCCTAATAATTTTAATAACTCATCAATGATATCAAGCTCGTGTATGTTTCTTGGTGTACGTGATCTGTATTTCTCCATACCATCTGAAATGAAATTAAAAAAAGGTACATATAATTATGTTTACTAACCAAGTCTAAAAGTAAAATTTAATAATATTTCAAGTCATCAAATAATATAACTAAATTCCAAATTCCAATAATATATAATATTGTTTGCATTTTACTTATAAAAGTTGGTTAAACCTTTCATTGTGAGTAAGGACACAATATTTCCATGTCAAGTAGGAGCATTAATACATAACACATGTTTTGAGGAATTTGATGCTAAGTTATAGGTGGAGTAAAGGAAAAAGGATGGGAGGAGCATATATTGAAGTTTGGAGGATGTGATTCTTGGTATTAAGAAGGGAAAGTGCTAGAAGAACAAATGTAGTTAGCATGTATCAAGAAGAAATGGGTAGTAAATAATAATGCCCCTTATTTGAATAGCCAATCTTAAGCTATATTTATATGGCTAATTTAAGTGATACTTTGCCTACAACAAGGGACTAATATGTTAGTGCTAGACTACAATGCCAATATTAAAAACCTACGTGTCCCCTAGCATAAATTATTATCCAATAAATTGTTTTGTCACTAGGACCCTACCATGTTATGTGTGAGCCACTACATGAGGGATTGGCTCATAAATATGGATTTACAATACTAGCTCAATGAATAAATCAACCTCTTTATTGAGTATAAGGGCCTATTAATTAGATAGGTGGTGCAAAGTTGAAGGACTAATTTCCTTTTGCTAAGATTTATGACATATTTTAGATGGACCTTTTAGTGATCCTATATGAGTGGTTACAACACCTTGAGGAGAACTAGAGACTTACTTGGAGAGATAGAAGAATTGTTACTTCTTAGTAGCAATAAAATGATATGATGACCTAGTCATGACCATTGTATATTTATGGATAAATATCACTCTATCAAGACATATCTTGGAGTTTGTGGTGAAACTAAGCTATTCATACTCAATATTGAGGAACATTTTATGAAAGTTCTAAGGGGAAGCTTGGTAAAATAATTCCCCACTTGAGTGAAGATGTTTTTACTTAGTAATATGTAATTATGACTTATAATGCTAGAATGACCAACTTGGATATTTTTCCAATTTTTTAATTGATGCAAGATTCATCTTTATTTAAGATGTTAGAGTTGAAGAAGAGATCATCCAACATGAAACTTGATGTTTGGGAGGGAATCTTGACCAAGGCAAAAATTGTGAGGGGTATTGGAGAAACTTCCTATATAATTGAATTAATTAACCAAAACCCTGATGTGGCAGTTGAACTACCCAAACTGCTAGTAGTTACAAGGGAATAGGGAAAGTAGTTCCAAATTACCCCTGAGTTATGGGATATTTACCCCCGCTTTTTGGAGGCTTATAGTGCCCATGTAACCCAAAGGAGGGAGCCACATTTTGTAGGGTGGGAAACATGAATATGGAAGAAGGAAATGAATTCTAAAGACAAGAAAAGAAAGATCATGTGGTGGAGTAGAGAGCTTAGATAACACAAAGGATAGAACAAATAGATAACATAGACATATATAAAGAGAGAGAGAGAGAGAGAGAGGCGAAACGTGAGGAGAACCCTAAACCATGTATGTGAAGAAGAATGACATTCACATTCTCTACCCTGAAGTGAACCTTGTAGAAGCTTGAGTGAAATTCCCCTTAAGGAATTTGATTTGGGTTGGGGGTGGCTAACCACGAGAATCTTGTTAATTTAGCAGATCATAGATAAATTCCCTCCTTTGGATAGTCTTCCTCATCAAGAAAGACCCCTCCGAGCACTTGGAAGAATTTAATTTGGTTAAGGAAAAATGTATTTTTGAAGAGGAAGCCCACATGTGCACAAAAAAATAGGTCATCTTTAAAGAGAAATTGGGCACCCTTGGAAGCATATAAATACAAGTCAAGTTAACCTCATTTGGACATCATCATCAAGCATTTTCTTCTCTCTCTTCTTTGGATTGGTTCGTACAGGTCTAAATTTGGTTCAGAAGATTGGTTTGTACAGGTTTGAATTTGGTTCAGGAGATTGGTTTGTACAAGCCTGAAATTGTAGGATCTAAGCTCACACGTGCAAAAAGAAGATATTGTTTTGGAGTTGTAGGGTTGGTTTGTGGAAATCTCGGTTGCAGTCGTTCGCGTGATAGGGTGCTCCCTATGGTTGGATAGCTACAGGTGCATTGATGGTTACTAGCTCTATGTGGTTGTGACCTAAGATACTTTTGACAATTGACCACAGACTTTGACCATTGACCCAGGCTTAGAAACTTTGATTTTGATCAAATTTGTCTACTGTGCTCTTCTCTTGGATATTGTTTGATTGGTTTTGTTGGATAGTCTCTTGATTAGTAAATTGGAACATTGTCCTCTCTCTTTGTTGAACATTTTATGACAATCTAATAAGAATAAGAATTTGAAAGGGTTTTCCCTATTGTGGGTTTTCCCTGGTCTTTGACCAAATCCTTGTGTCTCTTATTGCTTTTGTTATCTTATATTGTCTATTGCATTTATTGTTCTATTTACAATTCCTATTGATCATTAGAAGATTAAATTGTGTTGAAAGATTGCTAATGAAAGAAAATGATTAGGCTAAAGTGATTGTAAAAGCATAGAAAAGTGGAAAATTAGCATGGAATCAAAGCTAAGGTGAAGACAAACCCAAGGAGACAAGAGACAAGAGCAATCATTCTTGAAAAAATTTGAGGAGCCTATATGACTTGGATAATATATCTATTGCTTAGAAGATCAAGTTGGAATTTATATTGGATGGAAATGATGTTTTGGAATATGTACAAGGAAAAGAACATGAGCCCCCATCAAATGCCTCTATTGTTGTCAAATAAAAGTACAAGAAAGGTGAGCTCAAAGCCAATAAAATTATCATTGATGGTTTTCAACATCATTTGTTTGGTTATGTTGGTAGTTTGTGTTGAAAAGTAACTAGGTTCGGTCTTCATAATGATATGTGTAATTATGGTTTTATTTAATTGACGAAAATAAGAAAAATAAAATTATTATTGCAATGCTTGTCTCATGGGTTTCATGAGAAAGGAATTTAATTTTTAGTATGACTCCCATTGTGAGTTCTTAGGATTGATCATAAAGTCAAATTGAGTCAATGTCATGTATGAAGGACCCTTCTTGGGCATATTACATTTTGTATGAGTCATTAGATAAGTATAAATAGCCCATCAAAACCAAGCAATGTCTCCTCCTCAAATCGGCTTCAAAAAGGAATAATGTAAACTCTCCAAAGGACATGTCGTCTCATTATGTTGGGAATCAACTATAAATAGGGAAGCTCAACCTAATTTCATAGAAACAATTTCGGTGAAGGAATTCTGAAATCAGAAGGTGTGAAAAAGGTCAAATAAGAAGCCTCCCAACCAGCAAAGTGAAGAAAGGGAAGAGGGAAGTCATTAGGGTCATTTTTGGGTTTGTTTTAAGGTCTATAAACCTCCACATGTGTGAGAGATCTATGTTGTCTATTACAAGAAGAAAGGCCAAAATATCACAGTCACTATAAGGAGAGTAGTTTGGTGAAGAATAATGGTGGCATCAAGCTGAGTTGTCAAGCAAGAAATCTCCCATTAAAGCGAAGGGAATCAAGGGCTCAAAGGTGACACTCCACACATGCCCGATTAGAATGTATGAATTAGTCAACAACTTGAATCATATACTCTCTTTGAAAAATCAACTCAAATAAATGAAGATGAACAAGGGGGAATCTATACAATCTTATATCATGAGAGTATCCCGCCTAAGGGATCAATTACAATCTATTGGTGAACAAATATCTAACTGAGAGTTGGTGGTGGTGATTCTTCAAGGTCTTCCTCCTACTTGGGAAGTCTTCATTACTACTTTAACCAACAATAATGTCCTTCCAACATTTGATGAGCTTGTTGGTAAATGCACTCAAGAAAAAGCCAAGATAATTGCCAGAAGAAGAATTCAAAAGAATGAAGAAGGAGAGCCCTCTGCATTTGTTACTCAAGACAAGAAGAGGAAAGGAAGAGGAAGACTATCTGATTCAAGAAGGCCTCCCCCATATCAAAAGAATCCAAAATAAGAGGAAGTAAAATTGAATGCTTTAACTGCCACAAGCATGGCCATTATGCTCGAGATTGCCCAAAAAAGAGAAATAATATAAGATCCAACTACAACAACAATCAAGGCTTCAACAACAACAGGTTTAACAATAAAAGAAGAAGTGATGATCGAATAAAAGGAGATAATAGAAGAAGAAGGGATACTTTGGATGACTACGATGAAGGCCATCATCCTCAAAATAGGTCAAGGAACTCCAGGTATGAAAGCAATGCAGCTGCTAGTCAATTTGAATATATTATTATTTTTCTCTTTCTAGTTCTTCTCCTCTGTATTTGTATGATAGTTGGTTGGTTTATAGTGGGGCTTCTAGTCATTTCTTTGGGTATAAGGAATTCCTCTCTAACTTGGTTGAGAAGGAGACAAGTTTGAAGATTATCCTTGGGGAAAACTCTACATATCTAGTGAAGGGCTTTGGTTCTATTAAATTTGATTTAGAATCTTTGGAATCTGTTCTTCTTCATGAAGTAATGTATGTTCCAGGATTAAAGAAGAACTTGGTATCTATTTCTTCTTTGGAACATAAATGCATGAGAGTAGCTTTCATAAAAGGAAAAGTCCTCACCTAACCTATGGAATCTCGCATGAGAGATGATTTAATTTGGGAATTAGAGTTGAAGGACTCTATCGAGTTAATGGAAGACCTCTACTAGCAATGATCCACAACACTAATCATCAAAGTGAGCTATGGCACCGAATATTGGCACATCTCTATTATGAAGCCCTACCAAAATTGAAGAATTTAATCTCTGGGATGCCTGATGTTCAAGCTAGTTATGATGGAGTATGTCTAGGGTGTGCCAGTGGAAGGAATATAAGGGGGAAATTCTCCTCTAGAAGGAACAAGATTGATGATATTCTTCAACTCATTCATTCTGACCTATGCGAACCCATGCATGTGCACTCTATTGGTGGACATATCTATGACATAATCTTCATTGATGAATTCTCCAGGAAGACATGGATATATTACTTTAATCATAAGGACAAGGATTTTGATATGTTTAAGGACTTCAAGCAGTTAAAAGAAAATAAAATAGGAAATAAAATCAAAATTTTCATGTCTAACAATGGTGGATAGTACATTTCAAATGAGTTCACTGAATTTTGCAAGTGGCTTGGAATCAAGAAGGAAACTATTGTATCTTAGAACCTTGAGCAGAATGGAGTGGCTGAAAGAAAGAATAGGTCCATCCTGGAAGCTACCCAAGCTATGATGCATGATCAAATGTTGTTGAAATTTCTCTGGGGAGAAGCTAGAAATACAACAATCTATGTAGAAAACAAAGTTCCTCATAAGATTTGGATAACAAGAATCCCAAAGAAGTATTCATAGGTGTGAAGCCCAACATTTGACATCTCAGGATATTTGGTTTCCCTATATATTTTCATGTGCCGAAGGACAAAAGGAACCATCTATAAGCCATCAGAAAGAAAGGTACATCTGTTGGGTACTATGAAAATTCTGTAGCATTTAGAAGATATATATATATATATCTTCTAATCAAATCAAAGGAATATTGAGTTTAGCATGGATGTAACTTTTGATGAAGATGTTACCCTTGGAAAATCAAGGGACCTACCTCCTCCTCATGCTGAGAAGAAAGGTGATGATGACATACTAGAAGGTTCTTTTGTGCCAATATCTAAGATGGATGGTGTACATGTTTCTTTAGGCGGTTCTTGGCTGCAAAACTACACCGAGAAACCAACTCGACTAGTCTTTAGGTTCAAGCTGCCCCTTGAACCAGAGGGAGCTCCCTCAAATGTCATGAGGCCTTTTTTAATGTTGTTCATTGTCACTAGACAAAAACCTATGGAGTACAATGGCCATTTCTATGATTTATTTTGGGTGGTTGTTGATGATTGTCCAATATATGTTCATAAATAAATCCCTCTCTTATAGAGTCCTTGGTCAAAGTGCCAACATCCAGTTTGACAGAATAACATGATTTTTATAGAATTTGACAAAATAAGATAAGAGAATTCATGATAATTAAGCAACCATACTGAATAATTAATCAACCAGACATAGTGGATGCATGTACAAAATTTCTACAACCAAATAGAACACATTCAAGAGATGATAGAAGGCAACAATTAACAGATGCAGAGAAATTAACCAAGACCAAAAGTTTAGTTAATTAATCTCTTTAAATGATTATAACTTTGCAAGGGGCTTTTGGAGAGATTGACACTCAATCTATTCATACCCATATCTCTTATGCTACCTTAAACATGTGCAAAAATAAGATATGAAAGTACTGGAAAAACAACAGGAAAAACAAAATTATATTGCTAAATAAAATTTTAGCAATAGAAAGGGTTAGATGGAATCATATTTAAAGGAAGGTATTTGTTAAGGTCAGGATAAAATTTAAGGAAGGTGGCAAATAAATTTTTAAAAATCTTGTAACTTCCATGATATCAAAATAAGTTACAACATAGGCTCCAACTGGGGAATGCTTCCCTCTGTGGGACGCAGAGAACCTAGTAGACCAGTTGCCTTGAATATGTTGGCAATGGAGTCATTTCATAAACTTGTAATATTTAAATCTCAAACCATACTTCCTACACTAATCCATAGACTCTTTCACACTGAAACCTGAAAATTGAAAATTGTTGAAGTGAAACAACTGACACTACAAGTGGAAATAAGCACAACAATGCCTAATTCATTGGGATATGGAGTCAATAAGCCAAGCAACAATAAATTCACTCCTTTCAATCCCCTACAAGTCATTGCCCTCAATTAAACCAAACTTCATACTACAAACTTGAAACACAAGTTGAAACAACTATTGATATACTACATTAATACATAAACTACAAACTCACTAGTCTACTGCACACTGAATTTGAAAATAACTAATTCAATCCCACATATGATCTAGGTGGATATTGGTGGCCACCTGCCAAGTCCATCTGGACCCCCATCATTGTTTCTATCAGCATTTTCAGTTTCCTTAATTGTAGCACAACTTACTATTTTTAGCAGTTTTTCGGGTCCTGAACTTCCG
>APFE030227486.1:0-10224 GCA_000404065.3 Pinus taeda | reverse complement strand
TTTGTTGATCTTAACCATCTCATCAACAGTGGACAACATTAAATTATTCAGTAGTTTCAATACATCATCTATTCTATCCATTTCAGACCAATATAATCAGAGAACTGATGTTATCTTCAGCTACAAATTGGTCTATAAAATGATAAGTAATTGCAACTATTAGATGAGTAGCAGGATACCAAACAACACAGTGTCAATTTCAATGTAGCAAAACTTACTTTCCCTTACATTGACATTTTTCTCAGTTTTCTTTCTGCTCTTATCCTTCCTTCTCTGTTTCGCTGTATTTTCTTTCTTGTCCTCCCTTGAAGATGCCGATAACTCAACCTTACTGTCCCCTTCATTCACATCTGTCTGAGTTTGTTTTCTTCTATTCTTATACGTTAAAGAAACTGATCACAACTATTAACTAGTGAAGAAGAAGTAACAATCACTCACAATTTATCCTCCATAAATGTGCACCAAATAACTAGTGTGCAATAACTCTATTCAATGTACATACCAGGACTTCAACTCAAAGACTTATCCTCCAACCAACAACCAACAAACAACAATGATTGTAATGTATTCACAATCCACTACATATGCATAACAATTCACTCATTACCAGCATATAAAATTAAATAGAGCAACCACCAGACATCCACGAGCTTAAAACAAAAGGATCCATGACCACCAATACTATACAGGACAAAGCTTAAACCATGGTGACATAGGCTATATATATATATATTTTTTTTTTGCTTTGCAAGTCAAGCACAACCCCCTGCCCTTAGTTGCGCTGCAGAAATCAGTCCTCTATTCTTAAATCCAAAAGTCAGCAAAAATATTGAACAACAACCTTAAACATAATGTGACAACGAGCTACTGAAGTCATTGGAAGAAGAACTCAGCTTTCCAGTGCCTAGATTGTGTATACCTCTTTGCCGGTGACGGATTAGCTCGAAGCACAGTGAAATGGCTACAATATGAGGTATATTGATGCACAGTTCTCAAGATTATTTTTTGCGGCAGATTGTTGACGCCTTTCTGTGGTGATGATCCGAAATTATTTAAGTGATTGCCGCACTTGTGAAGGTGGATGATACGAATGCCATCAATTTTCAACTCTATGGACTATCATAAATTTTGATTTTCCACTTTGCTTGCGAACAATGGAGATGGGAAGTAGACTGTCAAAGACAGTGGTAACTTTTTTTTTTTGTTTTTTTGTTTTTTTTTGCAATAGGTCAGGTATTGGCGACCATGGTTTCATCACTTGCATAACAACCACCCGTGCGATTTCTTAAACACATAAGTTGTTGCTATCTTAGGCTTTCTGAAAATTAAAGGGCATTTGAAGAATTAAAGAATTTCTTTCCTGATATTCTGTGGGATGCAACCTTTAACAATTCGTAAAAAAATGTGGAGAACCTTGCCACCATAACTCCTCGGGATTTGAATTCGCAACCTCACGCGAGTTGTAGCTGGATTATACAATTTTGTAGCTGGATATTCCCTCCCTCTGTAATTATACAATTTTGTTTCATTTTTCCGCAAATTTGAAAAGCACTAGGATTTCAACGAACAAACAATTCCTTTAATGGCACCTGGTTGGGCTTGACTGTAACTTTATTTCATAATTTTCATTCAATGCCACCAATTATTAATTAACAATACAGTAAAAGACGATTACAATATATCTTCGGCAGGGAAGAAGCTCAACGTTATATACCAGTGTGGTATGTCGGCAGGCAGAGTGGTATGTTAGGAGTATGCAGGAGCGGTGTATGGTATATGTATCTATTGTATACCCTCCAACGTAATACGTTACATAGAAGAGCAGTATCGTGAAAGGAGGTGGCAATATGGAGAGCATTCAATAGTAATTCAACGACTTTCAGGTTGTTGATGGCGTATGGGGAGTTAACATAAGATCGGGATTATGAACCAATAGAGGAGGCGGTATGGTGATGGGAGTTATATATATTAAAAACGCAGTTAATAACCGTAGCTATTAAACAACGGGAGTGGGAGCTAAGTGGTAGGGTGGTTTCTGGTGCTACAACAGGAGGCATGCGTTAAATAAATATGGGACAACACTCAAACTTCAGGGCTCAACACATAATCCATGAACAACTCAATACAATGCCTAAAACACTGTATAGCCAAAAAAAACTCAACATATATACCAACGTTCTTCAAAATAGGAGCAACGTTCTCCGCCAGAGCAACGTTCTTGTGTTACATATCAAAACAGCGCTGAGATGCCAGGCCAGCTAGCGTAACAGAGCGCAGGTAATGAGGGTAGGGCAGCGCTATTCAAGGCAGCTCACAGGTCACACATCATGGCTCTGATACCATGTTAAACAGACATGGTTAACGGGAAACAGATAGAAAGATAAAGCATGCATTGCTTTTTTTATTCACAAATGATGTATATTTATAGTACAATATGGTGACCGTTGGGATTCACATCCCAAGGTCCCTTGGACTGCTTTGTCCATTCGGCTTCCACGCTAACCCTTTAGGATTAGGTGTCCAACAGTAAAAATTCTTAAATATACTTGAACAGATTCCCGCTTATCTTTATTATGCATTTTTTATTCTTTATTCTTTATTATTATTATTATTATTTTTTTAATTAGTAGCAAATGGCCAAGGACCTAAAAAATGGAGAATCTCCCAATATATAGCGAAACGCTTCAATTATGACAGCAACATGGTTGATGATAGGTTGTTAGCCAAAGCCCTGGTGATTAGCCAAACGTGGCTCTGATACCAAATGGAGCGAAAATTTTAATACGCAGAATATATATGAATAAAATATCTTATTAAAAAATGATGAATAGATAGATGATTGTTTACAATGGGTTTCCTGGCTTATATACAACCATGGGCACCCTTTGGGAAAGGGCATGATCTTATGATCGTGCCCTTTCATCTAATTAAAATTAAAATAAATAATAACTTAAAATTAACTAATTTTTTACATAACATGGTGATATGGTTGATCCTGATTTATTCATGCAACAGCTAAATGTAGAGACTAGCGGGGCATTACCTTGAGGCTTGAGCAAAATTATGCTCGTTTATCTTTTGATATGTTGATGTTCTTATGTTATTCTGACTCTATAAAATTTTGACTCTTGATATATCAGACTTGACTTTAGTCTTTTATAATTCTATAAAATTTTGACTCTTGATGTATGATGTATCAGACTTGACTTTTATAATTTTATGTCAATATTCACTGTTCAATATTCAATGTTCATAGTAGGAAGTGGAACATCAATATGGTTTAAACTTCAATCATAATGTATGATGTATGATTATAAATTAGAATTTTAAATTTACATGATATTAGATAATGATATTCATATCAATGATCATGCTTTGTAGCTTTTGAATTCAAACCCAATTGTCATAGTGGACTCAATTAATAAATTATATTTTATATTTATAAGTTTTTAAGACCCTGACGCCCCCCCACGTTTCCTAAAAATTGGTGGGGAGCTTTTGCATAGGCCGCTCCCGCATATCCTCGCTCCCTCGCCCCCTCGTCCCAGAACGTTGGTGGAACATTGAAGTTAATCCTAGCCATCAATTAAGATTTAATTTTAGCCGTTAAGAGTCCCAACAGAGGATTATAAGAAGAAGTAAATGCGCACTTGGAGAAGACACTTGAGCAGTTCGATTTCATGAGGAGATCGATTTCTTGAATAGCAGCAGTCAGTTGCCGGAGAGAGAGCTAGTGAGATCGAAGCAGTGAGAGGGGCAAAGATAGTGAAGCTAGAGGAAGCTTTCCAGATCCAGTGAGTGCATTTGCAGAGAGGCAGAGGAGCCACAAAGAGGTTGACGCAGAGCAATGCAGTAGCCTCTAGAGGTAGTTTCGATTTTGCTAGGAAAAGACGAGTTTCAATGCCAGACGCTGGGCAGAAGTTCTGGATGCCAGGAGAGACATTTTCCCAGACAGCAGGAAACCAAACGGCTTGAGGTGAAGCTGGTTCGAACTGACTGCAAAAGCGACTGTGTTAAGGTGACGCAGAAGCTACACAGAGCCAGTTTGGATGACTCAATTTGCGCTGAGGTCAGAACCCGGATTTCCTTGTGGAGTGAGGAGATTTCCTCTCTAGATTTTTCTTGCCATTATTTCTTTGTAGGACTGCTAGTTTTGACATCCAGTTTCACTCAGATTATTTCACTGCTGCTTAATATTAAAACCCTCAGCCGCTGCACCGATTTTCCCAACTTGGGTTTTTACGGGGACATTTGTCCAAAAATAAATGTGTTATTTTATGTGTGTGCTAGCATTTCTTCCAGTGTTTATTTCTTCCGCAATTTATTTGTGTAGGTTGTAGTGTGATTGATTTAGTATTCGCTGTAGCAAACAGTAAATAAATTGTTAAGAATTAATTTAACAATTAGGAGAATCATTTCCAATTGCTGCAATAGGATTCGGGTTTCCGAATTTTCATACTCCCTAGTTGAGAGGGAGTGTTAAAATTAGCATCTAGGGCCAAATTTCACTTTGGATAGCTCATTTGATGGAGATGATTATTGCATTGAATTCCTCTTTTCGAGAGGACCAAAATTGACCTAAAGATCATTAAATTTGGATAAGCAAAAATGTGTTTTTGAATTGATGCTCACACGTGCAAATTGTCAAGGTTGGCCACATCATCATGTAGGATCATGAAGCCCAAGAATCATATCACATCACTCTCAACGACTTGTATAAATATGAGAGACTTCAAACCTCATTTGGCATTGTTGTTGCTTAGATTGTATAGGCACCACGACAACACTTAGAGCGGGTGTTGTCACTCTCATCCCCACCCACTCCGTTCTAGGTTTCTCCCAACAACAGGCTATGGGGGCTAGTCCCTATGGAATGAGACGAAGGAAAACAAGTTGGAAACCAACTTGTTTGGGAGACACAGATGAGTGGCCTAGCTACTTGGTAGAATTTTAGCAAGATTAATGATTAGATTAGATTTTTCAAGTATGAGACCAGTGCCTTATGGAGTCATAATTCTTGCTTAATCTAAATTAATGCCAAGTAACCGGATGGACACCCACTGCTTAAATGATCGACTAGCCTATATGATATGCAAATCCTAGGGTCTATGTGTGATGCAATGATCTTGTTTAATTTTAATTATATGCCTAGTCTAAATGGAACCTCTCCCCTAATTGTTTTGAGAAACAGTCCTCAGAGTAGGTCGTGCAATGGAAGCCAACGGGAAGCAACCAACGCCCTAATTAACGATACCTCCTCCTGTGTTCCACCCACCCAGTGCCTCCGGTGCTGCAAAGACTGTGGCTCTGACAGTAGCAAAGTCACTGTGTTAACCACTAAGAAGAGTTGAATCCCTCAAGCTAATTGGAAAAGGGTTGCCCTAGATCTCTATCGACCTAGGTTATGCTAGGAGGTAAATTTTAATGCAAGCTGGAACTAGGGTTGTGCAAAAGATTATGAGTGAGACTTTTAGGTGAGATTAATCAAGTGTTCTTTTAAGTACTTAGTTGTATTTTACCCCAGTTATCATGTTAAGTAATTCACAATGTTTAGAAAAATTAATCTCAACCAAAAGACAAGTGCTAGATTTTAATAGTGCCAACAAGAGATAAGATATCCACAATATGCAATTGCTTAATGAATATAGATCCACAATTGATAAACAATAGAGCAACAATTAACCAATGATTCAGTATGATAAGCGAATGACCATTATCCACAAAAGACAATAAGGTAGCAAGTGTTCTTAATCAATATTCCTCAACACTATGATTTATCGATTTTCAAGTTAAGAACACTTAAATGCTGTGTTCCATAGGGTCGCATCCACCCACATGAGGGTCGAGTTTCCTAGCCCCCTCGCGCTTCGGGGACGACTAGGGGTTGTTTCCCCACGGTCCCAAAAAACAGGGTATGTGATGAAATTCGGAAGGGGTCATTTCCTCTAATTTCGGGGTCAAATCCCTAAAAGGGAGTCATGTGGGGTTGTAAGGGGTCGTCAGGAGTCGTTTCCTTGGACAAAATTCAAATTTTTTTAATGAAACAATTTTTTTAAAGACACTTGAGTATTTGAAGGGACCAACAACACGATGAGATGTTCATCCAGAGGATGATGCACAAGTAGATATGGAGGAGAGCCTTGATGAGACACAGATGGGGTTGGTTGGTGTGCCACTTAGCATGTTTGAGAATGCAAGTGATTCTGATTCAGATGGTGACATGGTTGATCCTGATTTAGTCATGAAGTAGTTGGATGCAGAAACTAGCGTGGCATTACTTTGAGTAATTATGCTCATTTATCTTTTGATATGTTCTTATGTTATTAACTCATTTTCTTTTTTGTTTCAAACTTCAGTTTATTTTGAATCTTGATAAATGAATCATGATATATTAGGCTTGAGCCTTGACTCTATAAAATTGACTCTTGATGTATCAGACTTGACTTTTATAATTTTATTTCAATATTCAGTATTCAATGTTCATAATTGGAACGTCAATATGGTTTAAACTTTAAAACTTTAAACATTTATAATTTTATTTTCATTGTACATTGTTAGTAACTTAATAGTTACACTATGCAATTACAAACTTACATGTATGATGTATGATTATATGATATCATGCTTTTCGTTTTAAATTTGTTTCAGTTATATGATCATCGATTTCCTTTCATGATGTAAGTGTTGTTTTATATATATTATATAATGATAAGCAATACTTATAATATTAAAATTTCAATGTATATATTTTATATTTATATGTTTTTAAGACCTCGACGTCCCCCCACGTTGCCTAAAAATTGGCAGGGAGCTTTTGCATAGGCCGCTCTTGTGTATCCCCGCTCCCTCGCCTTCTCGTCCCATAAACTTGGTGGAACATTGCTTAAATGCATCTAGATCACCACCACTTAGATGCACAAATGAAACAAGTTATCTCAATACAACTTGGATTAGAGAGACTTAGGAACAATTTATGTACTCAAACCAAAGATTTGAAATGTGGATGGCACCACCCTACCACCTTGACGAGCTGGTGGACCTTGTTTCACAATTTTCACACTGGATCCCCCTGTGCTCTGAATCATTATAAAGAAACTGTAATGAAGGGTATGTTGCCCTACTTGGTATACTTATATATTATCACTGACAAGTTTTGGCAGCCACACTGCTCAACACAACTCAAACTGGCCGCTGCTTGTACTTTAAACACTATTGACAAAACCTGCCTCTGCTCAATCATACTGTCAATTCAAAGCACTGCACAGATTATATGTCAAGACAGGGTCTGCTAAGTGCCCTGTCATCAAAATGCCAAATATAATCACTGCTCAATCCACTACAAATCAAACCATAGATGCTGTACAATCATCAATTCATGTCAAGTCACAATAACACTGTCGTAGAAATCATGCCTCACTGTAATAGCTAACCAATACTTCTCAAATCATTCCTGGAACAATCATGCAAGTTATCTAGAATGTCTATATACTATAGGTCACATGTGTCACTGTCATACGTCAAGGGTTGATCTCAACCATGTGTATCATAGTGCAAGATCACTGTCATATGTCACAAGCCTAGCTGTCAAGTCAAGTCTGTTATGTAAAAAATTAGTTAATTTTAGGTTAAATTAGATGAAAGGGCACGATCATAAGATCATGCCCTTTCCCCAAAGGGTGCCCATGGCGATATATAAGCCAGGAAACCCCAATGTAACAATCATCATCTGTCAATTTATTTATTAATAAGATATTTATATTTTTTTTTGCATATCAGAAGTTTTTCACTTCATTAGTATTAGAGGGAGTTCACTCCTCGGGCTCTATTTGTCTACTGCCATCGATTTCCTTCTGCTGCCACAGTTCCTTCATTCATTTAATTCCACTGTCTGACTGTGCAACCACACTAGTCTTCCCATCGTCTGCTGCCCACCACATTTGCACTTCGCTGCTGCTCGTTCGACTGTTATTCCGCTATCCGCTATCAGCATGGTTCCACTATCTGCTGCTTCCAACTGCTGGTTGTCCATCCGTCTGCAACACCTTGTTGCCTGTACGCTGTCCTTTGTGCTACTACAATTACAGTCAAACCCGCCGCTGCCCCCGTCCGCTGTACGTCAAACCATTTGCAGTGATATCTGTGGATTCCATTGTGGTGAGTTCAACGATGTCTGTTCATTGCGGTAAGATCGGCAGTGTCATTTGCTTGAAGCGTTGGTCAACTTGAGCGTGACCTTTCGGTTGGATGCGACTATCCATAGAATACACACACACACACACACACATCACACACACACACACATAATATAAGTTATATATAATTTACATATTTTAATCATAGTTATTATATATAATTTAAATTAGTTATAGTTCATATATAATTATATAATATATTTAATAACTATTATAAATTTATTTAATTAACTAAAAAAAACTTATGTCATATAATTAAATATTAATTTAATTTAATTATTTGGAATTAAATTAAAATTTTAAGCAGGCAGATAAATACAACGCCCTCCACAAACTCGCTCAATGTCGACAATGACAATGGTAGATTCCCAAAAAAAATTGGTTGCCGCGGAGCATAAGATAAATAACAACCACGATGAGGTCAGTAAAAGATTAGATGAATTCCATATCAAGCTTGAGAGGCAGGCTGACAATATCAAGAATCAGGCCGACAAAATCAAAAATCTTCAAGATATGACAAATCGAATAGAAATAAAGATGGAAAATCAAATTGTCCAAACAAAAGTAGATATCAGAGAGGCCTTAACAATGCTGAAACTTCTATGTAAAAAGGCGAATTGTACACTTGCACAACTACTAAAAGAAAATGAAGAGAATCAAGAGCACATCTCATCAGATTCAACAAAGTCAATAGACTTTCATGAAAAAGTTGAATCCCCAAAAAATTCAGCAACACCCCACCAAGAAGTGAGTAACACAACCCTTACAAACAAGCAACTCTGGGATACCTTTACCAATCAACACCCCTTTTTCGCCCAACCATTAGCAACATACCAGCGAAGGGCAAAAGTCGAGATGCCTAAATTCGATGGAAATGAAAAAAACAATGTTGCATGGATAAATAAAGCAGAAGAATACTTTGAGATATATGACATCAATGACGATGACGAAAAGCTCAAGCACGCATCCGTGAAAATGGAAGGAGAAGCATATAATTGGTATATGTGGTGGAAAAAGACAACACACGTCATTAGTTGGAGAAAATTTAGGGATGCATTCTTTAAAAGATTCCAAGGTGTAAAGGAAGAAGAGTTCTTTTCAAAACTCATCAAATTACGACAAAAAGGAAGTGTGGACGAATACACTCAAGAATGGGAGACCTTAGTAACATGAGTACTTGGGTTATCAGAATCTCGTCTAATTCAGTCATATGTCTCGGGACTCAAAACCCATTTACAAGTAGAACTTGAGATGCATGACATTACATCAATAGAAGTAGCAAGACGAAAAGCAAAAATAACTGAAAAGAAATTCGAACCAATATTTTGGTCAAAAGTGGAAAAAACATATTCAAGATGAAGAATACCCCAGTATGTGGACTCAAATAATACGAGGTATGTTCCACCACATCGCCGTGAAGATGAAAAATCTAATGTGGAAATGCAAAGGATAAAAGAGGGCAAGCGTTGTGGTGAGAAGCGGGACCCCAAACATAGGTGTGCTAAAGGAAAAGAACCAAAGAACCTATATAATTGTGAAGCAACCAATGAGTCAAACAGTGAAGATTCTAACATAGAAGAAACAGAAGATGCCCCAGAGTTCTCACCAGAATTAGATGACGGAAGTATTCCGCAAGTGTCATTATCAGCTATGACAGGTATATCACAACCTCAGACCTTAAAGTTAAAAGGACACATAAAGAAGAACAATGTAGTGGTTTTCATCGACTCTGGTAGCACACACAAATTTTTAGATGCAAACGTGGCAAAGAGACTCAATATTTTTTCATTTCCCTTACCAAACATGAAAGTGATGGTAGCTAACAATAAGAAAATTGAAAAGGTGGGGAGATGCCATAAGGTCAAATTGCAGATTCAAGACTTTAATTTAGAGTCTCTATTCTTCACAGTACCGTTAGTAGATGGAGTAGATGTAGTCTTAGGTATCCAATGGCTACGAACTTTAGGTACTTATGCCGCCAACCATCAAGTACAATTTATAAAATTCAAATGGGGAGGTCAGAAGTACAAAT
>APFE030227476.1:51814-70444 GCA_000404065.3 Pinus taeda | reverse complement strand
TTCATAACTCCTGTGGGTAGGTTTTGAAATTTTATCCTAATTAATTAGATAAATATAATAAAAATTCCTGTGGGATAAAATTTATTATATTTAGTCTAATTAATTACAATTTAATGTCTAAATAATCTTTATGTGATCTAACCAATCAAAATATATAATTTTAATTAATTAAAGATGATGTGGCTATTCTCTAATTAATTAAAATTATATAAATCACTAGACATTATCCTTTACATAAATGGCATAAAATTTAACCAGTAAAAATAATGTTTACTGAAAGGAGTAAGTCAAATTAACATTTTAAATAAACTCCATATAACGTAAATGACTGCCAAGCAATTGTTTAATTTATAAACAAAACCCGGAGATTGACTGAAGCACCATTGATCTACTTTGCACTTGCATAGCAAATGCAGTTCGAAGGCTAGCTGGCTTGACTTCAGGCTCCGTCCTCAAGTTTATAAATCAAACAATATATATATATATAATTAATATATATATATATATATTATATATATATTACATATTACTTTCATCACAATCTTTTACTTTCCCAAAATGGTATATATTCTTTAAATTTTCCAAATATAAATTCCTTTGGCAAAAAAAGACTGAATTCTTAAGTGATAACAACATGTATATGTAGTATATGAATAACCCACTTTTAACAAACGTATTAAATTACATAACCAACTCCATATATAACATATTCGTTATAAATCAAACCCATATAAAATAATTCATATATCAACACAGAAATTTGGTTTGGCGATTCTTTTAAGAATAAAGGCAACTATCTTTCTCTAAGTTATGGAAAATTTGTGTGGCCCATACAACACTTATTTTTGTTAAAACTATTGAATTTTACGTTGTTCAAACATATCAGAACCCATGCTAAATAGCCCTTCAGTTTAAATCAATGCAAAGCGAGCTTTGCTCGTGCCCATAAAGTTCACCATTCAAGAATCAAAGAGGCTTCTATTTGTAGAATTTTGTTTACAATTACAATAGAATTTAGCCATCGAGAACAAAAAGAGAAAATAAACGTATGATAAACCAACTGCAACACGATTTTCAACCACCTTATTTGCAACCTGATATGTCTAATTAATTAATACTTAGGCTATTATCTGCGTAAATACGAGATATGTGAGTTCAAAGATTGGAGAGATATTTAGCTATATACATTTTTGTGCCTTTGGATAATCGAAGAAACCATCTAAATGCAGACCTGATAAATATATCCAGGTTGCCATGTTCGAAGTTGCATATCTTCTAATTCTAACATATGGATCAGACAAAATTGATGAAGGGTTCAAGGTAATCAGATTCGAATGACGAAATACCTCAAAGTGTTTGAAGGTCTAAACAATGAATCTCTCAAAACCCAAAACAGAAACAATACAACTCGCAAGACTGACTTAAAGTCGGAACAATGCTTAAAGGAACCAATCCCCAACTACAGACATAAATAAGCTTCTCAGCCACAACGCAGCAGTAATTCACCATAACAGTCTATGCAAAGGCGGCCCTAAACTGCATTCCTGAGTTAGAATCGATTCTACTACATTGTTTTCAATGTTAAGCTGAATGAAAAGGGCTTCTGGTTAATGGAATTTATAGATGGAATAATTCCGTAAATTTTGTATTCATTGTGGGCGTTGAAAAAATTCACGCGGCGAATCGTCTGTATGCCAGTAACCCAGAAATTTTCTAAGCTGAGGGAGATACAGAGGGGCGGGTGATAGCTGGATCCAGTGGACTTGTCACATAATGGATCTGCAGGGGTGGTATTCCATTTACGAAGTACCAAATAATAGCGTGAGGGTGTCCCATTTCTTGATGGCAAATCATATTCAAACAATTAAGAGACTGTGCTGCCACTTCCCCATCATGTGGCTAGGTGGGGCACTGGTAGCGTGAGAAAATAACAACCATTATTCTTTTCATTGCAAATTATAATAATTATAACTTAATTTACAACTAAGTTATAATAAGAATATTTAGACAATCTTTGGAAAAAGAATGATATGGAGTCATGACTAGAAGCTTAGAATTACAAATACGAGAAAATAATTATTTGTGAATCAAACCAATGACTCGACGGCCCACGCACACTTACTAACTAAACTAAACCCTCAATTTATGTTAAAACCAGTGGTTAAGCCTTGTGTTAACGGCTAAAAACCATTGGAGATAATGTTATAGGTATTCCTTCAATGGGACCTAAGATGATATAACAATAAAAATATGATAATGACATACTCATGCACGCTCCTCACCATAAATGGTATTGTTCGCGTTTTTTAGGCTTCTTAATAAAAGGAAAGATATAGATACGCAGAACACATCAAGGCAGAGATACACGGAAGCTCTGATACCAATGTAAGAAATCTACAATAGCGATTCTGAATACTTTAAAGAATCTAAAAAAAGAAACTTTAGATGTCCAGGATTACCTCCAACCATTGATAATGCTCTTGCTGCAAACCACAGTCCACCTTTTCTTTTCTGAAACAGCACTCCAGCTTCAATGCAAGCAAAGGAAAAGAATACAGAAAGTCTGAAAGCACTTCCAAGCTATGCTCTCTCAGCTAGATGGTGTAAACAACTGAAGGGGATTGAGATGCTAGCTTGGGGACCAAACAGATGAATTTATAGCCAAGCTTCCATCAAGCTTCTAATGGCTATGCGTCAGGTGTTCCACAGATCAAGGTAGAGAACTCCGTAGAGAACTCTAGATGGAGTAATAGACCACTTCAGAAACTCCAACCAGAAAATTAATTAACTGCAGTTGATTTTCTTAATTTAAAGAAATTACTGCAGTTGATTTCCAGAAATTAAGGAAAGACTACAATTTAGTTCCATAACGGTAGGTTGTAGGTTACAGTTGGAAAAATTAATAGAGCTTAACATAAATATCAATCTATTCTATTTTTAATTTATTTAAATTATAAAAACTCTAATCTATCTTTTATTTATTTAATTATAAGAACTCATTTATAATTTATTTGTTGTTTATAGTTTAGATTTACAAAAACATTGACAGAATTACACTTTAATTGGCCGCTCTGCTACGCCCTCCTGCTGTGCCTGGCTTGTTTTTGGCTGATTTTCTTCCACTAATCATGTAAGATGCAACTTCGGTGAAGAAATACAAGGTATTATGCATGCGACTAAATAGTTAAGCATTAATCTATATAATATAATTTAATTACAAATACTTCACTTTCTTCTTATTATTATTATTGGATAAATATTAATCTATTCAAGAGTAAAACTTCACTTTCTTATTAATATATGTAAAACCAATGTGCCACTTTGTTTACAATCTCTTTATTATCTAGAGTTTCAATCGTTGGGTGCCCTAGTTGTCAGCTACACCCTCATTTTTTTTTCCAGCCGAACTATACAATTACAGAAACCAACCGAACGAATAGATACAAATAGTTTTAAATATTTTCCGGGGCAAAAAGTCTGAACGTAAGGGTGAGATTATGTTCATCGTCATTCCAAATTTAATGGATGGTTCAGATGGTTCTCTTAATCTTACACTGCAATAAAACAATTTTAAATCAAAATTTGTAAAATAATAATTTTATTGGGGAAGAAGATTGCAGGTTGATATTGTCTATTTCGTAATTTTTTTTTATAGGTGTAGTTTAAATAATAAAGTAAATGAATTTTTTCTTAATAATATTTTTGATTTAAAATTTAGTAAATATTTTTAAAAATAATAAATTTATGTTATTTAATATACAAAAATTAATGTTACAAGATTTTTTGTTGAGTGTTGAATTTATTTATGCATTTAAAAATATATTTAAAAAATAAAAAAAAACATACATTTATTAAAATACTACTTCCATATATATATATATATATATATATATATTAATTATTAAAATTGAATATATTATTTATTAAAAAGAATATTTATTTTTATATATATGAATGATTTAAAAATGATTATTATATATATATATATATATATATATATATATATATATAAATTTAATTTAAATTTAATTTAGAAGTATTATAATATATCATAATTTTTTATTTAGTATAATAATATATTATTGAAAATGTATAATATAATTTTGAAAAATATTTGAATGTTTTTAATAGTTTTGAAATTATAAAGATAATAGTAAGAGGTATTTGGAGGTAGTATAACATTAATATTTAGTAATGAAAATTGTTTAAAAAAATATTTAATAAGAGGTAAGAAAGAATAAAAATTGAAAAAAAAAATCATAAGAGTGTTAATGTTGATAATGAATAGTAATATAAAATTTATATTATAATATGATATTATAATTTAATTTAATATGAGATTTTTAAAAAATAATGAGATCATTGCTTAGCCACATAAAGGTCTTTAGAAGAACATTAAATTTAATAAAAAGCCATGTAGAGTGATCCAAATTGAGTAAAAATAAAATTATCATTATAAGAATAAATAAAATTACAAATGTTGAAAAATAAAGAGCAAAAGCATTGTCTTTCATTCTTTCAATTATCAAAAACATTGATATGCATCTTTTATAGATAAATTATTGATAGATTTATGAAAAGAAAAATTATTTAATTATTCAATTAGAATTATTCTTTGAGGGTGGGTGTGAACTAATTACTGGTTAGCAGCAATGCAAACTTTGAGAAATTTGAGAAATGATAATTTGTTAACTTGGAGGAATGATTAGGAGTAACTACCCAATTAACTTGAAGATTGTGTAAAATGATCAAATTCACAAAAATGAATTAGCTTTCCACATACATAATTTTTGTTTTTAGAAATTATATTTAACTATATGAATTTTGAGTTTTCCTATCAATGATATGTTTTTTTCATGCAAAATATAATGCACATGTTTCACTTAGTGCAAACTTTGAGTACATAAACCATTATAGATCCATTTTAATCACCTATCTACCAAGCCAAGAGAGGATCAAATTTCTTGGTATGTAAGAATGGAAAATGTAGCACCCCTCAATGAATAGTAAATATTCTAATTTACTAAAGTAACTTGGGAGACTGTGAGCTAATGAAGGGCCTAAAAATGAATGTTTATTTTATTTTAATTAATTAACAAGATTAGTTATGGTAAATTAAGGAATTATGAGAAAGTGGAAAATGCTAAATGAGGATTTCACCTATTAGGAAGTTAATGAACAATCACTCCACTCCCTAGAGATAAATATCTCAGTTTGGGAAAAGAGAGCTAGGGGGGAGAGAGTAACATGAGGAAATCAAGTAGGAGGAGAAGAGAACTCATTACCTCAAACAGGACATTGTTGAGGTAAGGTAGGACGCTGCCATAGAGAAATTCTTGAGCTGGTTGGCAAGTGGAATTTCTGTTAAGACTTGTAAGGCTAAACAAGTTATGGGCAAGGCCTAGTGAGGTCAGACAAGCCCTGGTAGACCTAGTGAGGTCTTTGTCCAAGAAATACTATCCTGGAGAGAAATCAACTGGGGGGAGCTCTGGTGGTGCTACCGTGCTCATTGGTTGGGAGGAGCATTCTTCTTTCCCTATTGATTCCCGTGACAACCTAATTGATGTTGACAAATAAATATTTTTGTGTACATGTTGAATCTTTCTATAATTTTTTTTGTAAATTATCTCTTCAAATTACCTCTATAAAGTAGTTGTAAATTGTTTTATAACGATCTTCAATAATTTGTTATGTGGAAGAAGTAAAAATTTGGGTGAATACATAATGAGACTACTTGTGTGAAAGAGTTGTTATGATAAGTTATTAGTCTAAATGTAACCTAAAAGAATATCAATTGGTTATAATATCTATGATAATATGGGTCAGATTAGTCCATTGACGAAGCCGGTGAATACCAGCAGCCACGAAAAGTTTTAAAACATGTTATTCTAAATTTAGGGAGAAGACAGGCTCGATGCAGGCCCGTCTGGAATAAAATGATATATGAAAAACATGTAGAAAAATAAAATTGTAGCAAGCAATTTATACAATAAGGGAATCTAGTGAGTGACATGAAGTAAATCTATGTATAAACAATAAAGACTGAAGTTTAAATTCAAAATCTATGGGTGCATAACGAAAATTGTACTTTGCAAAAATCGTTATATATATATTGTAAATGAGCCAATTCAATAATTCTTGAAGTTTAACTAGAAGTATAGAAAGAAGAGAAGTTATCTCTATTGTAAATGAGTCAATCCAATAATTCTTGAAGTTTAACTAGAAGTATAGTCAGTACGAAAAGGAAAGGTGGTCGAAAAAAATAAAAGAAAAGAGTTAGTGTGACTCTTGATTTCAAACCCCAGGTGCAAGGTTAACAAAATAACAAGGAACTAAAGTAGAAGAATAATTAATATAATTCAGAGTACTCAAACGCGAAGAAAAGATTCCATTTCTAAAATTTAACATATGAACACCCTCGGAATTAACCAAACACAAAGATAGTAAAAGTGTAGTAACCAGACATACGTTCAAAGATTAAGGAGGGATAGAGCCCTCATTGTTACAGAAAGATTACAAATCGTCACAATTAATAATACATCATCCCTTGAATCAAAAGTGGCCCATTTCGGCCATAGAATTATTTTCCTATATCAAGCCCTAAGAGTAACTAAGTAGGGTTTTTAGAAAATTGTAAACCGAACTGAACCCTCATTCCAAAATTGACATCAGAACCTTGAGGGGTAAATCAGAACTTGAAAGGAAAACAAATAAAAAGGAAGAATATTAGAAAAGAACCTCACCGACTTGTAGAGCGGAAGCTGCAATAGAAAAGGTTTGGGTGAAGCTTTCCTACTTGCAAGCATACCACAAAAAAAGGGAAGAACAAATTAGTAATTTAGAGAGCAAAACTAGTTGTGAAGGTGGAATTATATGGCATTTAAATGACTAACCTAGGAATTCTCGGCTCCTTGGGTTGAAACCTGTTCTCCAAACATATGACATCAACCATAGTAAGGATAATGATTACAATTGCATAGCGAAATATAACATAGAATTACGTCACATGTAGCTTCGTTCAAACAAAAGTTCATCACCAATGTTCGACAACTACTAAAGAAACAATTAGACCTATAAGGGCATGCAGTGATACCATAAGAATATGAAATAATGATGAGTACCATTCTGCATCATTTCAAACCTAAAGAAATAAAAAGGAAAAAACAAAAAATAAATACGGTCAAGGTGAAGAAAATTCTTAGAAATGACTTGAGGCAATTACCTGGTCAATAAATAGAACATGGTGCAGAGAATGATGAAAACCCTCTTAGAGTTTACTCCCATAGGCGGTGCCCAATTGCGAAGGAGGAATGACAAATGAACTGGGTTCGACGGATGAGGGGTCAACTAATATCAATCCTTAGCAACCAAGCAAAGATGGCATAATAATGTTTAAGATGGATATATTACTTCTAAATAGTAAACATTACCATATTCATTTAACCATTGTTGAAGGTTGATTTACTATTGTCGATACATTATATGGTATAAATACAAAAATTATTTTTATGATGTGTTATTAATACAAGGGTTTGTTACAGGTGGTATCAGAGCTAAAGAGTTTAGCACAAAGGCTTGTTAAGAGAAAATAACATCAAAACTATGTTATGTTCCATAGGAAAGAAGAAATTGGAAATATGGTTAGAATCATGTTCTGCTTCTTTACATAAATCAAATCTTGAAAATGTGGGTGTAGTTAGGTGAAGAAATTTGGTCCATATCCATTGTGTTAATAGATATATTAAAAAAAACTGAATGGAGGAAAAAAAGCATTAATTAAAGAGTTCGCAATGAATAATAACAAAAATAAATTTCGATGTTATAAAGACAAAGAAAAAAGAAGTGGAAATATCTTGGCACAATACATTGAAGTAATGCCATCATGTGAGTTAAGTTATTAAAATACAAATAGACTTGTTGTTGAGACCACCCTTACCTACAGGAATTAATATATTGACACCTACGAGAGCTGTAATGTTCCAAAAATGAAATAACAGTGATAAAAAAAAGTAAAATACCATATTACAACGGAACTACGCCAAAATTTAGTCATTTTATTGTATATGGAGAAGAGTAAAATGTATGAAATGTTTGCACCTGGGCTTGCCAAAGCAAGCTAAGCAATATCAAGTGAGAAATATGCTACCCGAATGCAGAGGAAAGGCTTCTCCTCAATGTTCTATGTTGGCCTTGGAAATTCTACAACTGTTGGCTGGAAGAAACCCTTGTTTGAGCCTCTGAAATTTCTCAGAAAATTCTGCCAAATTAATTTTGATCTCTCCACCAAAAACCCAGTAAAACCCATAAAGGGTTTGGCCTATCTCCAAGCCAAAGTAGAACCCACAAAATGGTGCAAATTTCTGAGCTAACTAACTATTTTCCCTACTATAAGAATTAGGATTTTAGGCTCGAATATCACCTGGAAAATGCTGTAAAATTAGCCAGAGACTCCTCTCAATAAACCCACAAAAACCCAGAAAGAGTTTGGGTTGAATCCACCGACCCTCGGTGACCCCCGACAAATGCAAATTGCCCAATTTGGCTAGAAAATGCCCCACAAAATTAATACTGTTGAATTAAGCCCAAATCCACCATTGGAAATATCTCCAAACTTTGGCTAAATTATCCCCTGAGGAATACCTCCAATTTCCGACTGTTATCTCTCCTCAACCTCTGTTCCTCTAGCCCTTGTGCACTTCCAGAAATGTAGAATTTCAACACCAAGAATTCTCTCAACTCAGCCCTGCTAATCACCACAAAATCTCCAGCTAAATTAGGGTAAAACCCTTACAAATCCTTCAGTGTTTTGTTCCTCCGTAATTGATCTCCCCACAAATGCGCCCTAGAAGAAAAATGCATCAGTTGAAAAAACTTGCAAATATGCCCAATGGAAACTCTAAATTGAGCCCCCAAATTGCCTTACTAGAGAGAGAGTCGAGTTTCTCTGAAATGAGGGTGGAATTCCCGCTCGGAAATTCCTTGTGTTGAATAACATAGTTGTCTTGGCTAAGCAGCCCAACAGAACTAATGTTGAATTGTCAAATGATCAAAGATACCAAATTGAGGCCACCAAGCTCTATTTATAATTGCTAGCCCTCTCCCTTAGTGGTCCCCACCTTCCACTAATAAAATATTACTTTGTCATCATTCTTCATTAAAATAATAATTTCTATTTTTCTCTTACAAACTAATATTTTCTCCTTTTATTTAATATCACCAAAAATTGGTAAAAATCCTTAGTGAATTTTTGCACTCACAAAAAAAATTGTGAACATTACAGTCCTTCCCACCAAAAATTATTTTTCCTCAACCAATATCCTTTTGCTCCAAAAGTTAGCCTAGCCAATGTCAGGGTCCCAAATGTGCCACTGAACAACTCCTTGTTTTTGAACATCATGCCATACTAGTGATGCTCCCCATGTTAATAGTGAATCACTAGAACCCAATGGAAGGTATGAATGATCTCCCCTTGTAGAAACCAACTCACCCCTGAGGGTAGCTGAACCACCAAATCCTATTGTACTTGAATCCCATGCTAGTCTCAAAAGGGTGCCACCATACTAACGTTGTGTCACTCTAGTTATGATAAATTTCCCATCATGCTCAGACTATTGTTGAGCTCCAAAACTGCCCTTCCCTTAGCAACTTTTCTCATCCTTCCTTCTTTGTTTTTCCATGAAAAAGGCATCCTTATCATAAAAAACCATTATAGATTGCCTCAAGGAGTATGTTTCAGTGATTTACATTTTATACTTTTATGTTTGCTGTTTGAATATGTTTTTGTCTTTTAGCTACGAAACGTAGCCACATTCTGCAACTAATTAGCTATTCCGTAGCTACTTCCACGCTTTTGCAGGTTCCAGGTGTCAAGAGAGGAAAATGACTACATGGGTAGCTTGGAAAACATCAGGGCATGGATCGTGTCCTAATCACCTAGCCTATATTGACAAAGAAGACTCTGGTCAAAAGGAAGTCAAACATAGAAACCTAAGGCAAACATGACTCTATTTTGTATACGCTTCTCATTGATGGGATCCGAAGCAGTTTCCTGAGGCCACGAACTTCATCTGCCACCTGCGCAAACTAAATCCAACATCCATTACCATAGATTTATGTTTCCAAGCAACCAAGGACAAGAATTCTGCATACTTGCCTGCCTACGTGTTTTGCTGTAGCTTATTTTTCTCCTTAAAACAGTTGTATAATTTCTCAATAAATACCTGCGTAATTCATGTTGTAAGTGAATGCTTCTAAAAGCCCTTTTAGTTGATGGTTCATCTTAAAACTAAGTGGTGCAATATTTCATTTATGAATGAGTCTTTCTCTGCATTTTTCATGTTTACTTTATCTTAGAACAATGAAGTATGGAATCCCTCAAAATGTTATCACAAGGAGGTTGTTCTCCCAAAATTGTGTACCAAAGTGACAAAGCACTTCACTTAGTTGTTATAATAGACTAGTTGCAATTTCATTTTCAGTCATAGTTTTTCATTTTAGTTTTGTTTTCATCATAGATAACTGCAATCTCATTTTCAATTTTAATATCTCATTTAACCTTTGGTTTTGTAATTGGTTAGATAATAGTTGCAATTTCACTCTTAAGTCCTTTTAGTTCATGATTGGGAATCAATAATAAATAGCAAGAATAGAAACTCTATTTATTTTCTTTTCTTGATTAAAAGATTTACTTCCAAATCTGGCCTAAAGCACTCTTAGTCCTCATTTCATTAGCAGAAGTAGATTTAAGGTTTTTTTAAATACATTGTACATCATTAGGGATTAAAGGATTAAAGACCCCAAAACAACTTAAAACTCAAAAACACTGAAGTAGGAAGGGCCATCTAGAACATGTAGTGCACTACACTTCATCAGTTTACGATACCCAGATTGATAATTTATGTAGAGCAATTTAGGACACTAAATTGAACAAACATTTTGGCGTCGTTGCCGGGGAAGTGTAACTAAGTAGCCTTATCTCTTACATTCATAAAAAAAACAACAAAACCAAACAATGTCATGCATAGAGAAAGAGACTCTAGGGGTAGATTTATAGCTAGGGGCAGAAGTTCAATTCCCACAACTCCACCTACTCCACTAAGAGTTAGAAAGGACACACCTCCATCCCAGACTCATACTCCCAGCCATAGGATTCCTGGAATTCAAGGGGCAGAAACTCAAGCAGAAAATTTTCCTACATCATCTACCAAAACAGTCCTAGGACAGAAGACCCTTTTCACCTCTACAGGAGAGCCTATTGTAGTTGAAGAACTAAGAATACCTAGTGAGGAAGAAAAAGTAGAAACCCCCTCTCATAGTCCATTAACAGAAGAACCAGAGGAAGAGGGAATAACCTTGTAGGTTGAGCCCTATACTGACTCTGAAGAAACTATAATGGCAAAAGAAGGACAAGATGGAGAATTCTCACTGTTTGGAGGAGGGGGTAGAGGGAGAGGTAGAGGAAACAATGGAGGAGGTAGAGGTAATAATAGAGGAGGCAGAGGAAATGGGGAAGTAGATAACTCATTTGCATTCCCTATAGTGGATGAGGAAACACATACCACAATGAAAAACATCTCACCATCTGTCCTCCCAAACTTTTATGTGTTGAGAAGTGAGGACCCTGAAACGTTTTTGTTTGAGCTTGAAGTCTTGTACAGAACTTATGACTATTTAGAAGACTCTCAAGAAATCAATTTTTTTCCCTCAACACTAAAAGGAGCTGCTTTGAAATGGTTTATGGGGTTAGTCACTCAATCCATTAGAACTTGGAATGACATGAAACAGGCATTTTTGGATAGGTACTTGGATTATTGTATGCCTACCGATAATAAAGATGAGGTGTTCAAAATGATGCAAAAAGAGGATGAAAACTTAGAGGATTTGCTTGACATATTCAACTATAATTTGAAAAGAGCAAAAATGAACAATCTAGATGAAGAAACTTTGAAAGCTCTTTTGTTAAAAGCCATTAGGGATGAATGGATATATATCCTTAACATGATGGGGAAGGGAGATATCTCTCAACTTCCATTGAGTGACATAGTAGAACTATGTGTTCATCTCTTAAAAGGGAAATCTTAAACCGGGAAAGGGCCGAGAGATCCTTCTCTTGTTAGAGCAAACAAATCTGCAACTAGATCTATAAGTAGGGCAGAAATTGGCAATATGCTTGATGAGTTTAAAACTGACATTTTAGGGAGCCTTCATGAGCAACTAGACACCCTTAAAATTCAAAACAAACAGAAAACAAAGGTTGATGCTTTAGCCATCTTTTGTCCAAAATACAAAAAGAAACATGCTCTAAGGGAATGCCCTTTAGATGCAAAAATTGTAGAAACTTGTATGATTTGTTCAGAAAGTCATGAGACCAAGGGTTATCCCTCAATCCCAGGTCTTAAGGCTATATTTCAAGAGGAAATAGTCCCAAATCCTGCAGAACCTCTTTGTTTTGTTGCAAGAAGACCTTGGCAGGGGCTATCAAATCAAGGATTTAACAATCCAATGTATCTTCAACCCCCACCAAACTGGAATTCTTGGCAACAACCTTGGCCTCAGCCTCAATCTCAGTATCAATCTCAACCGTGGGCACAAAGGGGTACAAAATCCTTATGGGATATTTGCTTAATATTATCAATATCCTCCATCTTATCAGAGTTATCCTCCCCCACAAAATCAGTAGCAAAATCAACAATTACAACTTCAAAATCAGAACCCTCAACTTTCATTACCATTTCCACAACAACCTCCACAACAAAGTCAAAATCCTCAACTCTTACTTCCATTTCAACAAAAACCAAATCAGCTACTTGCCCAACCATTTCCAAACCCCAATAATAAAAACCCTCAGAATAATTACATGGTAGAAGGACAACAATTTCCAACTGACATGATTACTCCTCTAGATCTTCATGATGTTCAGCTTAGATCTAGTAGGATATTAGAAAAGGAAAAACCTCCTATAATCATTCAAGAACAAGATAACTCTGAGGAAGACTCTCTAAAATTCAATAAAAGTTTTGAGAGAACATTCCTCCAAAACCAAAACATTGAAAAAGAAAAACAAAAAGAATTAATAAACACAACTCATGTCATTGTGCAACCAATATCTACTTCTACACCTCCTTTTCCTGAGAGATTACAAATTGATAGAGGGATAGAAAAATAGATCTTGTTGCCCAATTATGACTTTCTAGATGAATTGAAGAATGTCTGTATCAAAATTCCTTTGTTACAAGCCATTAGAGAAATTCCTATTCTAGCCAAAACAATAAAGGAGTTGAGCATCAAAAGACCAGGAAGGAAACCAAGAGAAACAAAAAGAATTCACCTGGTAGGAAAGATAGCAGACATCATGATTGGAAAGATTGCTATGCAGAAATATGTGGATCCAAGAAGTCCAATTGTCAAGACACATATAAATGGAATTGAAATTCTAAACACATTGATTGACTTAGGCGTAGCAATAAACATTATGAGTAGACAAACTATGGAGCAGCTTAAAATTCCTAATCTTCTTTACACACCTACCTTGCTACAACTTGCAGATAGATCAGTAATCAAACTAGATGGTGTGATAGAAGACATTTCAGTATCCTTAGATTCTTGGGAATATCCTGTTGATTTCATGATTTTAACTCCCAAGAATAATCTAGGAGGACACCCACTCATATTAGGAAGACCTTGGTTGGCCACAGCTGATGCTTTTATTAGTTGTAGATTTGGTGACATGTATATTTCTAATGGTAATTCAACAACTCACTTTGTATCCTCTAGCAAAAGTAATCACAAAAATAGATGACAAGGAATGGATTGATGAAGAAGATGATATTCAACCTCTCTTTACTATGTCAAAAATTAGTGAAGATAGTCAAATTTTGAACACATTGGAAAATTTTGAAACATCTTCAAAATATGTTCATGCACAATTCCAAGAAAAATCTAATGTTGAATACTTTTCATCTAGGTAGATGTATTTCTATTCTATGGAAGAGTTTGGTAGCTCTACAATTGAAATTTTTCCAGGTAGGACATTGAACATAAACAAAAACTTGGAGAAACTACAACAAGAAGGGCTAACCAAAATATTACAAAAACATTCTGCTACATTTGCATGGTAGTACACCGACATGAAAGGTATTGATCCTAAGACTTGTATCCATCATATCTATATTGAGAAAAACAGTAGACCAATCAAACAACCTCAAAGAAGAATGAATTCAAATCTTAGGGAAATTGTGAAAGAAGAGCTCCAAAAATTACTCAATGTAAACTTCATTTACCCTATTTCAGATAACCAATGGGTTTCTCCTTTGGTAATTGTGCCTAAAAAGAAAGGTAAATGGAGGGTGTGCATTGATTATCGAGAATTGAATAAAGCAACCTTGAAAGATCACTTTCCTTTTCCCTTTATAGATCAGGTATTAGATACATTAGCAGGTAAGAAGTATTTCTCATTCCTGGATGATTTAGTGTTTATAATCAAATTCAAGTAGCACCTAAGGATCACGATAAAACCACATTTACTTGTCCATGGGGAACTTCTGTCTACTGAGTACTTCCTTTTGGGTTGTGTAATGCACCTACAACATTCCAAAGAGCAGTATTAGGAATTTTTTCTTATCTAATACATGATTGTGTAGAGGTATATATGGATGATTTTACAGTCTATGGTAACACATTTGAGGAAGATTTGGAAAAAATGGAAAAAGTCCTTAAAAGATGTAAAGAAATAAACCTTTCACTAAGTCACGAAAAATGATTTATGATGTTATTCTAAGGTATTGTTTTAGGACATCACATTTCAGGAGATGGGATTAAAGTTGAAGTCATCTCTAAGTCATTAATTCCAAGTTGCCAAAGGGATGTTCGAAGTTCTCTAGGATTTACAGGATACTATAGAAGATTTATAAAAAAAATCACTAAAATTGCATCTCCACTCTTCAAATTTCTTATAAAAGATTGTGAATTCAAGTGGAATCATGATTGCCAACTAGCATTTGAAACCTTGGAAGCAAAAATATCTGAAGCACCTATCTTAAGAGGACCAAATTGAAAACTTCCTTTCCATATTTCTATAGATGCTTCAGATATAGCTATAGGAGCTGTATTGGGACAAAAAGATTTGATTCCTTATGCCATTTACTATACAAGTAAGAATTTGACTCCCACTAAGTTGAATTATACTATGACTGAAAAATAATTCTTAGTTGTTGTTCATGCAATTAACAAGTTTATACACTATATAACAGGCTATGAAACCTTTGTTCATACATATCACTCTGCAATTAGATATTTGATGAATAAACCTATTACTAATGGCAAAGTTATAAGATGGCTTTTACTTTTGCAAGAACTCAACATTATTGTGCTAGATAGACCTAGAAAACAAAACACAGTTACTGATTTCTTGTCCAGGATTCCGAATATCAAAGAAGACTCTCCGATTAAAGATAAGTTTCCTAATGAATATATCTTTGCAGTAACTACTCAAACTCCTTGGTTTGTAGATGTTGCTAATTACTTGGTTACAGGGGAGTTACCTTCACATTTACTTCCTAGAGAGAAAAGAAAGATTATTCAAGAAAGTGCAAGATATTCATGGATCGCTAACGAATTTCATAAAACAGGGCCAGATCTTATGATCAAAAGGTGTGTCAAGGAAGATGAAATGCCTGATATTCTCAAATCATGTCATGACGAGCCGTGTGGTGGACACTTTGTTAACAAGAGGACAACCTATAAAATCATTTCTTTAGGATATTATTGGCCATCCATCTTCAAAGATGCTAAATAATATGTCAGAAGGTGTGATAACCACCAAAGGGTAGAGGAACCTACTCCCTCAAATCAAATGCCATTACAACCTCAGGTACTTATCGAACACTTTGAAAAATGGGCTTTAGACTTTATTGGACCTATTAATCCTCCATCCAAGCAAAAAAAGTATATATTGGTACGCACTGATTATGTCACCAAATGGGTAGAGGCCAAAGCATTACTTTTTGCTAACAAAAAATATGTAGTTAGTTTTATTTTTGAGGATATTTTTACTCGCTTTGGTGTTCCAAGAGAAATTGTGACAGATCAGGGATCTCAATTCACATCCAACGTGATGGAGAGGCTTATGCAGGAGTACAAGATCAAGCATAGGAAATCCACTCCCTATCATCCACAAGAAAATGGTCAAGTGGATTCTACAAATAAAGTGATTGAAGGAATCCTCACCAAGACTATGCATCTACATAGAAGAGATTGAGCAGAAAGACTTCCTGAAGCCCTATGGGCCTATAGAACTACATGGAGGAACACAACTGGACATACACCCTATGAACTTGTTTATGGGAAGCAAGCCCTGTTCCCTATAGAGTTCCATGTCAAAACTCTCAAGATGGCAGTTCAGTTGGGGATGAATTTATCATAAGCTCAAAAGCATAGACTGGAGATATTAAATGAACTTGATGAAATCAGACAAGAAGTTGTTCAAAGGAATGGTCTATTCCAACAACAAAGGGCTAAGTGGCATGACAAATACATCAAGGACAAAAAGTTTCAAGAGGCAGATTGGGGGCTATTATTTGACTCAAAGTTTAAATATTTTCAAGGAAAGTTTCAAACTCATTGGCTTGGGCCATATGAGATTGAAAAAATTTTCAGTAATGGAGTAGTAAGGATCAGAACAATAGATGAAAGTCAAACTCCTCTCCTTGTGAATGGTCGTAGATTGAAAATTTATCAAAAACCAATCTCAAAGGAGGAGTTCATCAAGATCTTTCAGAACAATTATGAAATGAAGTTGGTGAAGAAGAATCCTTCTTCTCAACCAACTTAGTCTTTGTTTTTCCTATCTTATAAAAATAAAAATAAAAAATATAATAATTTATAAAAAATAAAAAATTGTATAAGGTTGAAAACCAATCACTGATTGGCATGCTTATACAGAAAATACAGGGTGAAAATCAAAAGACTCTGACACCCTATATTTTCCATTTCTTTTTTGAAAAATGGTGACTCATTATGCATTCTGCAAAATTCATTGTTTTATCTCATTTCACTTTGTTTTACTTTTGCAAGTTTCACTTCACTCCATTAACATAATCCACCAATAAATTTTTCCTCTCCAACATTTATTTCATCTCCATTTTTCATTTATCATCTTGTCATATTTTCACTCACACAACCATTTCCATTTCATTCATTCATAAGCCATATTTTATTCTCTGTTTTACATTCTACAGTTGTTTCTACGTTCTGCAGCTATTCTCGTTCCGTAGCTAATCCTGTTCTGTAGCCAATCTAATTCTATAGCAACAGTTTGATTATCAGTCCAAGCACAAAGAGGCCAGTTCATAATAAAATCTTATATGCAGGTAATTGAAGGAAAAGAAAACAACTTTGAAGACCAACCATATCTAAGCACCTATAGAAGAAAACAACAAGATATTAGCAAGCGGAAGGTAAGGTTCCAAAGGTAAAAAGAAAAAATATTTCAAAAAGCAATACAAAGACATAAGTTTGTATAACTTGTATAATCACATGACTCCTTAATTTCAACTATACTCTACAATGTTGTTCGTTGTTTGACCGAGGCTTACCCCATGCATAGATACCAACTCGTCAGAGGGTGAATAAATAACCCAAGCTATGGAAGAAATATTCTGTGTACTACGACAAGCGCCATCAGCGAAACCAATATATGTTTGGAGAGGTGTTGACATCTGCGACATCAAACGTAAAACCAAGATAAGCAGGAATAACGACAGAAAACTCAATCTCTAAGTTAAGCGCACTTTAATCTAAAACACACCAGCTAGAAGAAAAACTAACCTAACTAAAGAATCTCCACACTCGTTTTAAGAATAATACCTCTTAAAGGTAAAGACCATTTCTGGGTTTACCTAAAGAGACCCCGTCAAAGTCTACCAATTCATAGGCCCCTTTCGCTTGCTTTCGCTTGACAACAAAGGGACCATGCCACATAGGCATGAATTTTCCAGCCCCTAATTTATCATTTGCTTGATCGTACAAAAGGACTAGATCTCCTTCCGAAAAATTTTGAGTCACATTTCGATCATACTGAGCTTTAATACGTTTGGCATGAGATTCGATCGCTAATGCAACATCGCGGCGATTCTCCTCTAGCTGAGCTAAGTATAATAAACGTCTTTCCTCTTCGGAAGTACCTGGAAGTAACTCGATGTCCATTCACAATGACAGGATTTCACACTCAATAGGTAACACAGCTTCCAAACCATAAACTAGTTGGAAAGGAGTGAACCCTGCTGATGTTTTGACTGAGGTTCGATATGCCCACAGCGCTGAAAATAACATGTTATGCCAATTCGACCGATGAATCCCAATGATTCGTCGGATCATGATGACTAAAACTTTGTTGATGGCTTCAACCAGGCAATTAGCTTGTGGATAATAAGGAGTTGAACTGTCATGACGCAAGGCAAGCTAGTCTGTAAGTTCTGTCATCATAACGTTTCGAAAATGACGCCCATGGTCAGTGATAATCGCTTGTGGAACAACAAACCTAGCAATTATATGATTGAATATGAAAATTGCAGCTGTTTTTCCGTTTTCCTCAAATGTAGGCATCGCCTTGGCCCACTTAGTAAAATAATCTAC
>APFE030227476.1:3311-48888 GCA_000404065.3 Pinus taeda | reverse complement strand
GCGGTTCTGTCTAATGTGCTACTACTCGAAGGGGTACCCACAGGGGTTACAAGGGAGTCCAACAGACGTGACCACCTCTTGTATTTCCTGCGTGCATGCCTCCCCAAATTCGCAGATTTATGCGCTCAACGACAGATCCCATGGTTTAAAGACGCTGGAACACGTCTCGAGCCAAAAAAAATTTGCTACTAAATGGAGATCCCACCGGCCCTGGAAAGAGCTCTGATACCACTTGTTATGCTTCTTAACCTACAAATGATACCCAAATACAGAATATGCGAAGAAAAGAGACCGAGAACACAGAATATGCGAAGAAAAGATATCCAGAACAGAGAATGGCAATGACTTTATTATTCAGAGAGTAATGTTCACTTGCCTCTTCGAGGGGGCAACCTCCAATAGAGCAGAGCTCGATTACAAAAATAAGACACTATGCTCCTCGCAGGGAGTTTCTATCCTTTATATATGACTCCTACGAGTAATACCATGGGTCAATACTGCTTATTACTAATACCATCTATCTAATACTACGGCCCATTTGCAACTAACTATGGTTCCTTTATTAATTGCGGATTAACCACTTACAATTATTAATATGGGCTTTATTGACTCTTAACTATGACGTGGTCCCATTACATAGATAAGGGGGTTAGGGTGTGACCCTAACAGTAGGTAAGAGCTGGGACCCTTAAATTCATTTTCATGCTTATTTTTCCTATTTTTAATCACTTTTTGGATTTCTGGAGGAAATCTTAGCAAAAAAAAATTTGCCCTCGGTTGGTGCAATTTTGGGCACGGGATCATGCCGATTAAGGGTTATTAACTCGGGCAAGTGTATCATCGGCACTATTGCTTTTAAAACAGTCACGCTAGCGGCGTGAACACAAAAAATTTGATTTTTTGCTTAATTTCTCTACTTGGAATCGAAATTTCTTTAGCCAAGGATGAATGTCGACTTGATTCTATGGCTTTTGCAGGGAAAACACAACAAAAAACGGTTTATTGGAGAGAACGTGAACATGAGGCAATTGATTCACAAGCATTGGCAGACCAAAATTGTTTGAGTGCCTTGAGGAACTGTGGGCTCCTCAAATTATTCTTCACACCAGGTCTTCGGGCTCAACTTGAGTCGCTACAATATTTGATCAATCTTTGGGATGTCAATCGGGAAGGTTTTGTGATATGGGACCAAGAAATTGAAGTGGAAACTTTCGAAATCTATTTCATCACTGGACTGTCCCGAAGAGGGGAACCAGTCAATCTGTAAGGGGGAAGGCCTATTGGAGCAAGTTTGAACATGTTTCTTGCAGAACACTGCCTAGAAGCATTGGAATCAAGGAGTTGCAAGATAGAGATCATGACTATTCGGGACCTTGTGTTGAAAACACTTCTCTTAACCATAAACAGAGTGGCACTGCATGAGTCCAACAAATCCAGGTTCCAATATGCTATAGATTGTATGACGCTGATTATCTTCAACTGGGTGGAGGCCATGAAGGTAAACATGAAGCGCCAACTATCCAAAGCCAGGGAAGGAAACCTAAAGTAGTTCGGATATGGTTCCATTCTAGTGACCTTATTTTTGGAGCAGATCCCACCATTTCACTACCAGCTTGTAGAGGTGAACCCACTATGTCCACGAGACCCACGGATGGTTTGTTGGAGTGAGTTTATGCCTAGAATCACTGGGGGCCAGCGTATGTCATACAAGCTCGCCTTCTTTTCGTGGCTAAGGTGACAACTGATCAAAGTAGAGGATTGGCCCTATAGCGATACCGACTTCCGCGGTGATCCAAATATGCCACTTCTAGAGGAAGAAGACTATGATGATGGAGGTAAGCAAAACAATTTTAATTTTTAATTTTTTATTGTTTTTGAAATATATGCATTCATGACATTTCAATTTTGTAAATGCAGATGTGGGACCAGAGCGACCTACCGGGATGTCCCTGATTTCCAGGTGCATTACTTGATAGTTTGATGTCACTCCTTATCAGGAAGGAGTCGATAACGAGGAGGAAATCACATAGAACCTCAAGGGATTGACTAGAGGTATCCCAGAGTATGCCTGGGTGGGTGACATGCCACGCCAGTATCAATGGCACACATTGGGGGTATCAAACTGGATCCGCTGACCACTGGCTCGTGTAGTACGAGAAGTAACATGCTATCATGAGCACCATGCCGAGTAGTCTATAGGTTTAGCATTTTATAGTTTTGAGGTCTACAAGCCACGGATGTACTTGAACACATATATTATTTTTTGGGGTTTTGATGTATGGTTTCTACTTACTATGGTACAAATGTTTTTGTTTTTCACATATTTCGTAAATATCTGTCCAACACATAATTAGCTAATGCATTTGTTAATGTATTCATATGCCTAGGAATATGATGATATGTGAAGTAATCAAAATTTCTTTCTAAGAGATGAGTATGTAAATACATTCTCAATATCTGAGGGTTTCGGACAAAATATTGCCCGTTGGGTTGAAGAACAATAAGTTGTGAATCAAGGTTGACAACAAATTCCTGACTGTCAAGAGAAATGGCTTCTGACATCAGTTCGATAACTATGCTATACTCAGCAATGTTATTAGTTGTTCAACCTAAACAAATACCTTGAAGATGAATCAACTCACCACGGGGGTTAAATGGCCCATTCCACAAAGGATAGATTCTGGGTACTACGGCAAGCACCATCAGCGAAATCGATGTGAGGAGTCACAAACATCTACAAATAAGGTGAAAATATAATAAGCAGGAAAGCTGCTAGAAAAACAACACACCAAACCACACTGCATAAGAATGAAATAACACACTATTGTACAAAAGTAACCATGCAAGATGACTCAGGTATAGTACTTTTTTAGATAAATCCCATTACGGGGCTTGTCTAAGGGATTTTCCTCATAATCAATCAGCTCATAGGCCCCTTTCTGTAACACGCGTCTAACAATGTAGGGCCCATGCCACATAGGTTCAAATTTACCTGCCCCCAACTTATCATTAGCTTATCATATAATAAAACCAAATTACCCTCAGAAAAGCACGAGGGGAGATCGACTGATCAAAATGAGACTTAACCTGCTTCTTCTTTGCTTCAATGACTAAAGCAGCAAGACGACGAGTCTCATCCAATAGTTCTAAATACAAGAGGTGCTCTTCTTGAGGCAAGGTCGGGGGGAGTAGTTCGATAGCTAGCTTGAGTGAAGGAATTTCACACTCAATAGGTAAAGTTGCTTCCAGACCATAGACTACCTGGAAAGATGTGAATCTAGTTGTGTCTTTGGTCAAGGTTCCATAAACCCACTGAGCTGAAAAGAGCATGAGATGCCAATTTGACTTGTCCATCCCAATGGTGCACTAAAGCATCGTAACCTAGACTTTGTTCACAACTTCAACTTGGCAGTTGGCCTGAGGGTAATACAGGGTCGAGCCATTTTGGTGCAATCCCAATGTAGAATTCATCTCAGCCATCATGTAATCTCGAAAATGGGATCCATGGTCAGTGACAATGGCCTGAGGCACTCCAAACATGGAAATAACGCAATTGAATAGAAATTGAGCTGCCATTTTACCATCAACAGAGTATCTAAGCATCACTTCGGCCCATTTGGTGAAGTAATCCACGACAACGATAATATAACCATGCCCCCCGACCGAACGAGGGTTACATGTCATACAGTCAATGCCCCATTTGGCAAAAGGACCAACAGTAATAACAGGGTGAAGCTGAGTGGGTGGGGCGTGCATTTTTCACTGATGAATCTGGCACTCATGGTATTTGCGAACAAAAAAGATGCAATCCTTGAAGACGGAGGGCCAGAAATAACCAGTGCAGAGTATATTTTGAGCAGTAGCATATGGAGACAGATGACCACCACACACGCTAGAATGGCAGTCATTTAAGACTCTCTTAGCCTCCTCGAGAGTTAGATATCAGCGAAGAATTGAATCGACACCGACGCACTTTGACCTTTCTGTCCTCCAAGGTCGTGCCCTTATATGACCAAACTCTCTGTTTTCTTATCTTTTTAATCCATTTTACTATCATGTTACTTTGTTGTATTTTACCGAATAATATGAGGCTTTATTCCTTTTTGTGGCTAACTGGGAGAGCATTGAAGGAGTAATTTGGGAAGTTCATCTTTTTCAGGCATTGGCTCATGCGAATGAAGCTATGGGGTAGACATGCAATAAGGATTAACTGCAGGAAAGGGTAGAATGGTTTGCTGTTACACCCTGAGTGTTGTTACAGACCGACGTTATATACTAGGTGTTGTTACAGGTTGCCGTTGTTACAGGTTGTTGTTACACATTAGATGCTGTTACAGGTTGTTAACTTCTTTATTTTTTTATCAACATGAGAATCGAGAGATTCTCATGACTGATTTTCTTTCTAATTTTTGGGTTGTAATATACATAAAAGACTTGACATTTTATGTATTAGCAGACGACATATGGAAGAGTAACGTTACTCTATTTCTGTAATCCTGAACTTATTCAATATCAATTGGCATGGTGATGCTGTTACTTTCCAACTGATTCGTTAATCACTTTTTGTGTTCTTCCTGCACCCTGGTGAGGAGGAAGGGCCCTCTTCTTTGGTAGGGATTGCAGTGATTAGGTAGTGTACATTTCAATTTAGCTCATTGATTTATGGTTTCTCGTTGTTGCTATAAAAATCATGGATTGCGTTCGCTGCTGTTTCTATTTATCTTATGCTATTACAAAGAGTTAATCAATAGAGTAATAGTAACCATCTGTAATAGATGTTAGTTCTTGTGTGGAGCGCCTTTACTTCAATAGATGCTAGTTGTGATTTAATTTTGTAGAGTGTTTTTGTATGTACATGCATGGTTTGATTCAACAATTTAGATCAGTGACATCTTTTATAGTTTTTCTGCATTTTCTTATGCTTGGCTGGAGTGTATCGACAAAGACAATACAAAATCCATTGAAACAACAAGACCTACCCTGGGTTGACAATTAATGTTGCAGTCTCAGTCAATTAAGGTTGATTAAAACAACACTACATTTTGGCGTTGTTGCGGGGGATGACAAGTTGACGATACAATCAACCAAGTTGTTTATTTGATATAGGGTGCTCCTAGTCCACAGTTGCTGGGCGGTAAGATGAGAGGTAAGAACCTGTGCATTGCTCTAACATACTTGGGTGGGCTCACCATTGTGATCACTAGGACACTTAGGAAATTTTGATGCTTTGATTAGGGTGTCTTCATCTCTTCAGTTGTTGGGTAGTAAGATGAGAGGTAAGAACCTGCACATCTCTTTAACATACCTGGGTGGGCTCACCATTGTTGAAGACGGGGGCACTTAGAGTGTGATTTAATACACATAGGGTCCATGTGTGCATTTTTAGGACTTATAGAGACATTGAAATCACCCCCACTCTAATAAGTCATAGGAATGACAGGTCATAAAAAGGAAATGAAGGGTGAATATTTGGGAAGGAATACATTTATCCAAGAATTAATCTCCAATGCAAAACAATAACAGTCCATATCTCAAAGGAATGCAAGGAAAACAAGGCCGCAAAAGGCTATTACTCCCATAGCGAAAGAAGAAACCTCCAATCCCTCCATCTCAGGATTGTATTGTTCTAAGGCTAGCACTCATACCCCCAAGATTAAGGATTTTATTTATGAGCAAGAAGGGGAAGTTAGTAGCTAGAGTTTGAGGATCGAGGGTCAAGGGGAAACCGAGGGGGAACATCGGACACTTGAGGCGGAAAAAGACCTGTTGATTTTCCAATATCCGGATACAGGTATTGCGGTGAAACAACCAACCCTAGTGGTATCTGAAGCATTAATCACGTCTACAGGACCACCATAAACGCAACTCAAAGAACTTTTGCTATAGGAAGGGTTAGAAGAATTCATCATGGGAGACAACAATGGTAACAATGCTAAAATAGACACCACTACCACCACCTTTGAGTTCCCAATCGGGAATATCGGAGCTGAAGCTCCTATGAAAAACATTCCTCTATCATCCTTACCATCCTTTCAAGGGATGACTGTGGAAGATCTAGATACATTTATGTTTGAGTTTGATGTCCTATGTAGAAGTTATGATTATACAACAGATGCTCAGAAGCTAAAGCTATTTCTTGCTACCTTAAAAGGAGCAGCGTTGAGATGGTTCACGGGATTAGGTCTCGCTTCCATTTCAATGTGGAATGATATGAAGGAGATGTTCTTGTCAAAGTACTAGGACTATTGTAGGACCAGGGACTTAAGGGAAGAGATATTTAGAATGACACAGAAGGAGGAACGAAGCTTGGAAGATTATGTGGAACGGTTCCACTACAATCTACAGAGGTCTAAACACAACAATTTAGACCCAGAAATCTTGAAGACCATATTCATCAAAGGAATGAGGGATGACTACCTTGACACCCTGAACCTATTAGGAAAAGGGGATATATCACAAGAGCCATTCGCTGAAATTATAAAGCTATGCCTGCGATGTTCCCGAGGATCGTCTAAAGGAAGAAGTACAATTCGGGATGCCTCTATTCACATACAAAAATATGTAGGCAGAGGAGTAACTAGAGAGGAGATCAGAAATTTGTTCAAAAATTTCAAGACCGATATCCTTAGTACTCTCTCGGCCAAGATAACAACAACACAGATCAAAAAGACACAAGCAGAAGCTGATACACCCCTGGCCGTGTTCTATTCGACTTGTCGAAAGAAACATCCTCACAGGGAATGCAAATTAAATAACATTAGCCTGTGTAACATCTGTGAGTTGGAGAATTTGACAGAGCAGTGTCCAGAGCTTCCTAGACTAAAGGTAGTACTCAAAGAATCAAGCAAAGAGGTGCAGTCCTCTTACTTTGTCGCACTAAGGAGGCCATGGCAACCGTGACCTCCGAGCATGTCTCAAGAATTTTCCTCTTTCAATTCGTGGAAAAATGCATATAATAACCAACCATATCCATGGAAATATTATTCTACTCCTTCAGCTCAGTTCCCTTCACCCTAGAACCAATGGTTTCCATCTCCTCCTATTCAATATCCTCAATCCAAACCATACCCTTGGAACTAGAACTAGAGAGGAAATGCCTAGAATTCAACTCTGCCTGCACCACCCATGGGGAAATAGCTGCAGTTACCTCCTTTCCAATCTCCTACTCCTCCACCACCTGTGTGACCCCAACTATCCATGCAACCTAACCCAAACCCAAACAATAAAGTAGCTCAGGGCATAGAGGCTCCTACAACCTTCCAGACCTACTTTATTACCCCTGTGCAACTTAATGAAATAGAATTGTGATCAGGCATGGTAATTAACCCTAGTCACTCCCCTATCAGTACAGAAGAGGACTGTGAACCATCCAGAGGAGAAGCCAGAGGCTCTGAGGTGGCTACTATGCCTACAACAACTAATACAGAGGAAGTTGTTACATCTGTAACATGCGACCCACGAAGAACTGTTACATTTGTAACAATTAATTCGGGGAAGGCTGATACATGTGTAATAACAGATTCATCTGTTGTCATGCAGTACCCCTCATAGCCTCAGAGACTGGCCAAACCTAGGATGACTTCACAACCTGAATCTGATTTCCTTAGGGAATTGTAAAATTTGTATGTACGAATTCCCTTGTTGCACACCCTTAAATAAGTACCCATCTATGCCAAGACAGTGAGAGATTTGGGCATCAAGAAGCGTGGGAGGAAGCCTAAAGACCCTACCACCATACAGGTGATGGGAAAGTTATCCGAATTAATGTCTGTTCAGCCTCTCCTTACTAAGTACCATGATCCAGGAAATCCCACAGTCACTGTCTACATTAATGATCATCCCATAGCCAATGCATTGATTGATCTTGGGGCTTCCATTAATGTAATGACGAAAGATCTCTTTATCGCTCTCGGGCTACAGGGACTCAGACACACCCCTACTATGATGGAATCAGCAGACAGGTCCTGTGTTAAACTCGAGGGGATGTTAGAAGATATAGTGATTATGATAGCTTCTTGTGGTTTCCTTATTGTACAACCCAAATCCAATTTGGGGGGGCATCCTTTGATCTTAGGGTACCTTGGCTGGCCAGTGAAAATGCATTCATAAGCTGCAAGATGGGATCCATGGTGATCTCAGATGGCCAGGCAACCCATAACCTTAATATTTATCCCCCAAAACCAAAAGTGGATGTGTACAACCCTTGGTGGGATGAGTTTGAGCCTGAGTCAAATCTTTCCCTACCACTCCTCACTATGGGGAAAGCCCAGTATTTCAAAGACAAGACAGAAGATGATGTTACTAATGGTTTTATTATTAATTCACTTTCTATTGCTTCTATTAAAAATGCAAATGAGGAGGAAGAGGTGGAAGATATAGAATTTGAACAAATGAGAACTACTCCAAATACTGCTAGCAGCCCAATTAAGATTGAATCTAGAAATTTTTTGAATGTTAATCCCAATTTGACTGCTGAATAGAATCAACGACTGTTACATCTGTTATAGAATTATAAAAAGGAATTTGTATGGGATTATACGGATATGAAAGGGATCCACCCTAACCTATGCACTCACCATATTTATTTGAAGGATGGAAACCAGTCAGACAGCCACAACGCCGCATGAACCCTGCACTAAAGGAAGTGGTGAAAGAAGAACTACAAAAACCCCCGAGTGCTAATTTTATTTATCTAATATCTGACAGTCAGTGGGTGTCACCACTTGTCATCGTTCCTAAAAAGAATGGCAAGTGGAGAGTCTGTGTTGATTATAGAGAACTCAACATGGCCACTCAAAAGGACCATTTTCTATTACCATTTATAGATCAGGTCCTTGATACTCTATCCGAAAAGAATTACTTTTCATTTTTGGATGGATTTAGTGGCTACAATCAGATACAGATTGCCCCAGAATACCAGGATAAAATGACCTTTACTTGTCCTTGGGGAACCTACACATACAGAGTGCTACCTTTTGGGCTCTGTAATGCGCCAACAACCTTTCAAAGGGCATTACTGGGAATTTTTCTGACTTAATGACTTCCTGGAAATCTTCATGGATGATTTCACACCTTAGGGAGATTCTTTTGAAACAACATTAATTAATCTGGAAAAACTGCTAGAGCGATGTGTACATACTAATGTTGCCTTGAGGACTCAGAAATGTCACATGATGATGACTAAAGGGATCGTCCTTGGACATTATGTTTCTACTGACGGAATCAAGGTAGACCCTGCAAAAATAGAGGTAATTCTAAGAATTCCAACCGCCAAAACACAGAAAGAGGTATGTAGTTTCTCGGGGCATGCAGGGCATTACAGAAGATTTATAGAATTTTTTTCAAGAATTGAATCACCATTATTTTCCTTGCTCATGAAGGATGTTGATTTATTGTGGACATGGAAGTGTGAGCAGGCCTTCTTAAAGCTGAAATGTTGTGTATCAGCAGCTCAGGTCTTACGAGGACCTAATTGGGAACTGCTGCTTCACATAGATACGAATGCATCGGATATTGCTATAGGTGTTGTTTTGGGCCAACTGGAGGATAAGAAGCCTTACACTATTTACTACATAAGTAAAATTCTAACTCCAGCTGAGCTCAACTACATGGTGATTGAGAAGGAGTTCTTAGTAGTCATGCATGGCATCAATATATTCCTGCATTACATCACCAAATATAAAGTATTTATACACACTGACCATTCTGCAATTCGTTTTTTAATGAATAAGCCAATTAAAAATGGTACAATTACATGCTGGTTATTACTGTTACAAGAATTTGATATCATTATTGTAGATAAGCCTAGAAAATACAATATAGTAGTTGAATTTCTTTCTAGGATAATATTGATGATAGTTGCACTCCTACTGAAGACTCTTTCCTTGATGAATATCTTTTTTCTATTTCTACTTACTCACCTTGGTATGAAGATATAGCCAATTATCTTGTTGTAGGGAAGTTTCCCTAGTATTTATCCTCCAAGGAGAAAAAGAAAATCATATAAAAAAGTGCTACATATACCTGGATAGATGGGAACCTCTATCACACTGGACCTGATTTCTAGATCAGATGCTGTGTTAGAGAGGACGAGGTCTTTGATATCCTCAAATCCTACCATGAGGAACCTTGCAGAGGGCACTTCATAGATAAACGAACAAGATACAAAGTCCTTTCAACAAGGTACTACTGGCCGACAATATTTCAGGATGCTAAGAAGTTTGTGAAGAGATGTGATAATTATTAAAGGATGGGCCAACCATTGCAATCAGATGATATGTCGTTACAACCCAGATCGTCATAGAACCTTTTGAGAAGTGGGCTCTAGATTTTGTAGGACCAATCAATCCTTCATCTAGATAGAAATCCTAGATCTTGGTCTGTACTGACTATGTCACGAAATGGGTGGAGGCGAAGGCACTAACCAAAGCCACGAAGCAGGCCGTCTTAGACTTTCTGTTTGAAGACATCTTCATCCAGTTTGGCATACCTAGAGAGATAGTCACAGATGGAGGACCACAGTTCACATCTCATTAGATCTGGGAGTTGGTCGAAAAATATAAAAGCCATCACAGAATCACAATGACTTACCATCCACAGGTGAATGGCCAGGTAGAAAGCACTAATAAAGTCATTGAGGGAATCCTTACTAAGACTATGGCCAGTCATTGAAGAAATTGGGCTGACAAACTTCAAGACGTGTTATGGGCATCCAAGACTACATGGAGGAACACCACTGGATTCTCACCATATGAACTTGTGTATGGAAACAACCCTTTATTCCCCATTGAATTTGAAATCAAAACACTAAGGACAACATTTTAGGTCAATTTGGATTTGGCTATAGCACAAAGGCAAAGATTGAACCAGCTCAATGAATTGGAGGAGAAACGGTTGGCTACTATCCAACAAACGGAGATTATCCAGTAGTAGAGAGCTAAGTGGAACGACATATTTATAAAGAAGAAGGAGTTCCATAAAGGAGAATGGGTTGTCTTATATGACTCAAGGTTTAAAGACTTCAAGGGTAAGCTCTGCACCAGATGGCTAGGTCCTTATGAGGTAGATGCAGAGTTTGACAATGGGACTTTGAATTTGGTAACCATTGACAGTGCAAGGACATCATTACTTGAAAACGGGCACCATATTCAGTTTCATCATAAACCTACCTTGAAGGATTCATTTGTCAACATTGTCACAAATTCGGATCTACAAATTACGGGAATAGGGGAAAGCCCCACTATGCTAGAAAAATTTTAATTTTTCCAATAAGTGTAACAGCTGAAAACCACCTGTTGGTGGCTGTTACACCATTAAAATCATAATGATAATAATAATAATAATAATAATAATAATAATAACAATAATCTGGTTGTGAAAACCTTTCTTAGGCATAGACAAACACTTTTGTAGCAGTTGAAAACCACTTGGTGGCGGCTGTTACACCCTCTCTAACAACATTTTTTATTCCAAAGTATATCATGCGATAAGTGCTGTTACACAATCTTTATTTCTTTATCTTTTTGAAGAAATTAAATTAATATATATTAGTAATAAAGAGAAAAAACATCACTGTAAGCATCGTCATCAGATTTAAGTTCATGCGTCTCATCGCCTGAGGATGATTCGACGTCGTGCCGCCCATTACTTTGCCCCACGTCACCCAGGTACGTCATCAAAAAGGTAATATTGAATTCGTTTTATTTTGTAATTATAGCAACTTAACATGACTATTGAAGGCCAAGGATGACTGTCATAATTAAGTTAGGGGGGAACAAATCACATTGCAACATACTGTCACATGATTTGTAATTATTTAAAAAATCCAGCAATTAAGGCATGTGACCTAGTAGTTATCGTTACTTAATGCTGAATCATACCAAAAAGGGTAAAGGCACCACTGACGAGACCTCCCCATGACTCACCATTAAGGAAAAATTCATTGAGCAGTATGAACCATGCATGCTAAATATTAATCCAAAATCTTCACCTGCACCACCCTACCACCCTACCATTTACCCCTGCTAGAAGCGCTGAATCCCCATTCGAAGTGTTAGGAGAGGAGGAAGATAGCAGTACAGGCTGAAACAACTAGAGTGTGCACTAGAGGGAAGGATAAACAGTTGAAACAACACTGAATTGCATAGGCAATGGGAGGAGCAACAATACAACGCATGCTAGGGTCCACAGAAGCCCTGGAAGATTACCCTGAAGCATGCCAGGTTTTCAAAGATGCAGGCTGGTTCAAATTCTTCCAGAGATTGGAAGGATTGAATAATGGTGTGGCCATGGAATTTTCAAAGAACCTAGAAAGAAACGAGACAAAACTCAGAGGATTGAAATTGGAGGTCACGGAAGAAGTTATCGTCAGAGTAATAGGATTTCCAACAGAAGGGAAGAGATGGTTTACTAGGAAGGTTAATGACCCCTCACTGAAAGGGGATTTTCTTCAGGAAAGCGAGTCATTGGTTAAGAAAGGCAGGGGAATTGATAGGCTGTTACTCCCCCAGCCATGGGAGGATGTTGCTTTCTTCCTCATTAAGTACATTACTTGTGAGGGAAGGGAAACAATTGTGTTTAATTACCATTTCCCATTGCTGAACCATCTTCGCCATCAGCAGCTGATCAACTTCCTTATTTCTTGCTGGGCAATATTATGCACATGGTTGCGGCTGTGAAAATGGTTGCACATCTAGAAACGTGTGTAACAAACCATGGCCTTATTAAACTCATTGTGCAAGATGCCTTGAGTCGACAGGGGAATAAATGGTAAGAGTTCATGCAGAAAAGGCCCAGGACCACTCGTAGAAGGCAAAAAAAGACGGTTGGGGAAACTCTAGAGGTGACAAAGGAGCAACCCCAATCCTCGACAGTGAGGGTGAGCAAGAAGTCAGTTGATAAACCGATTGGCGACAAAAGGGTGAGGCAAAGAATAAGGGTTAGCGGGCACCTAGAGTCCCATCCATGTCGAGAAAGAACAAAGAAGCAGTTGAGCAGAAGGACAAGGAGCAAGCTCAACCAAAAAAACCTCCTTCAGTTGGGAAGAGTGAAACCCAGTCTTTGTTGTAGAAAATTGGAATTTTACAAAAAGAAATTAAAGAATTGAGGCAACAGCTAGTAGTAGGAAAGACAGAGCCAAGAGCCCCAGGGCTGAATAGTTTGGCAGAGGCCATGGATAGGTCCAGAAGGGGAGAAATCTCGGGCACTTTGTGCGTAGCCTGTGCTGAGAAGTTGGTGGAAGCCGGATTCAAAGTCTGTGCAACAGGCACTACCTCGAGGGGAATTCAAATTAAAAACTAGGAAGATGTTACACCAAAACCTGTTTAGGACGTTGCTGATACACAAGAACTAGTAATCGAGACAACACAATCCATAGAGAGTGATCAAGCAATGGATACACAGGAACCCTTGGCTGACCCTGCTATTTCACCAAGAACAATAGTGGAGGAGAAAATCAACCAAGAGGAGGAAGAGAAAGATAATATCCATGAGCCGATGGTCACTATTGCTATTACACAAGAACCATTAGCAGAGACTGAAGTTGGTCTGAAGGAAAATGATGAACAAAAGCTTGTGGATATTACTGCTGCCCCACAAGAACCAACAGTAAAAATGGAAGTTTACCAGGAAAATAAAGAAACTGTGACAAAACCCACTGACGAAGATGCTATTACACAACAACCAGCAACCGAGATAGGACAATTTCGACCTTAGGAGGATACTACACCTTTAATTGATGATGCATGTGGGGGAATGTCGGGTCCTATTGAAGGATGGTGTTCTCAGAAATTGTTGTTATTGGCAGAGCTGCAAAATTGGAAGTAGATGGCACTCTCTTTGCAGGAGGAAGTGATTCCACTCAAGGTGCATAAGATAATGATGGATTCCCTGAGAGAAAAATGGATAAAAGAAGAATGGGAAAGAGAAGAGGAGGCACAGAGGCATAAAGAAATTATGAAGAAAAAGGATGAACAACTACATCTGTTGCATCGGGAGTTCGAAAACATTTGATAAGACCAAATTCCATGACCTTGCACTAAACCTTCTAGCATGTAGGATGCCATCCCCGTCATACCCTGTGTTCCTATGGGAACACTACTACTTGTTCTAGTTAAGAGCAATTTTTGAGAACAAGTCCTATATGGGTTCTAACCTACACTTTTTTGGAAATTTTCCATTCCACTGATTTTGATGATCAAAATTTGTTGTGCGAGTTATTCTTGCACAATATGATGTGTGAACATGTGAGCACGAGGATGGTGGCGAGTGTCCTTTCTTTCATGGGAGAATTGTAGTTGCAGGCATTCCTCTCATTTATGAGGAACCAGATTGAGTGGCAACTGGCCAAGAAAACAATAGAGACCAATGAGGAAAAGACAACATTATGGGTCAGGGCTGAACCAAGAATGGCTTACGAACTTCGGCAAGAGTTCAGATGGTTCCTGAGCAATCTAGAAATCAGAGATCAATCGACCTTTATAGAAGGATAATCGTGAGGATCTTCCTCAACTTATTTGCAAACATGAGGAGCCACGCGCTAGTTGGATGTCTCAAGCGCATTGAGGCCTGTAGTGCAGAATTGCAGGAAGGAAACCCCTTTGAATACAAGAACTTTGTTTTTGTTGTTACATGTGTGCCAGAATATGCTCAAATTGTGCTGACATTGGGGGCGTTCTGGATTGGCCTAAGGTTCAAATTCCCTTTGATCTAGTTGCCGTTGGAGGAGTATCAACCCGATTATCAATTATGTGATTATGAAGAGGAATATTGGCCATGTGAGTTAAGGGATGATCAAGGATTCAGAGCTCTAGGTGATGATACTGCTGGTGCCTACAATTTCGTAGATTTCTACCAGGGGCACAATAGAAGGAACTGAGATTCTGCACGGGGACATGCCGTTGCTTCAGTTGGGGGGAGATGTTGGGTGTGGTTTTTTTACCTATTTTCTACACATTCTTTCACCTACTTTGACCTTTCTATCCTCCATGCTTGTGCCCTTATATGACCAAACTCTCTATTTTCTTAGCTTTTTAATCCATTTTACTGTCATGTTACTTTGTTGTATTTTACCGAATAATATGAGGCTTTATTCCTTTTTATGGCTAACTAGGAGAGCATTGAAGGAGTATTTTGGGAAGTTCATCTTTTTCAGGCATTGGCTCATGCAAATGAAGCTATGAAGTAGACAAGAAATAATGATTAATTGCAGGAAAGGGTAGAAGGGTTCGCTGTTACACCTTGAGTGCTGTTACAAACCACTGCTATATACTAGGTGATGTTGCAGGTTGCTGTTGTTACAGGTTGCTACTGTTACAGATCACTGTTACACATTGGATGCTATTACAGGATATTGTTACACATTAAATGATGTTACACCTCGTGTGGATCCGCCGTCACATCAACAATGTTGTTTTCAGTTATGTCGCGTCATCCCAAACCACCATTTGCTCAATGTTATTGCAATAAAGCTGGAAATGTGGGTACTATTCTACATAATAGCTATCGGTAATACGATTGTTTATTTTTTAAACAACAAGACTCCAACAGTTGCAACCGATGTATATTTATTTAGTAATAAGTTGTAACTTCTTTATTTTTGATTAGCTTGAGAATAGAGAGATTCTCATGACTGATCTGCTTTCTAATTTTTGGGTTGTAATAATTATAAAAGACTTGACTTTTTATGTATTAGCAAAAACATATAGAAGAGTACTGTTACTCTGTTTTTGTAATCCTGAACTTATTCAATATAAATTGACATAGTGATGCTGTTACTTTCCAACTGATTTGTTAATCATTTTTTGTGTTCTTCCTGCGCCCTGCTGAGGAGGAAGGGCCCTCCTCTTTGATAGGGATTGTAGTGATTAGGTAGTGTACATTTCAATTTAGTTCATTGATTTATGGTTTCTAATTGTTGTTGTACAAATCATGGATTTCGTTTGTTGCTGTTTCTATTCATCTTATGTTGTTATAAAGAGTTAATCAACATAGTAATAGTAACCAGCTGGAATAGATGTTAATTCTTGTGTGGCACACCTTTACTTCAATAGCTGCAAGTTATGATTTAATTCTGTAGAGTGTTTTTGTATCTACACACATGGTTTAATTCAACAATTTAGATCAACGACTTATTTTACAGTTTTTCTACATTTTCTTATGATTGGCTGCAGTGTATCAGCACAGATAGTGTGAATTCCATTGAAACAACAAGACCTACCCTGGGTTGACAATTAATGTTGTAGTATGAGTCAATTAAGGTTGATTAAAACAACACTACAATAAGGTCGGGACTGATATCAACATACCAAGGGTTGAGAGTGCTAATCAGAAAAAGAGTCTCATCCGAAAGCTGCTCATCAGCACCAACAGGAAAAGAAGCAGAGGGAAGAGAGAAAATCAACTCAACGAAGACAAGTGATTTCTTATACTTGATAGTAGTGAACACCAAATCGAATTCCTGGAGGATGACAATCCACTTAGAATACTTGCCCCACAGCAACTGATGAGGATGTAGGTCATGGGGTTGCATTCAAAAATTAAAGTTGTAGTGTGGAGTAGAATGTAATGTTGAAAGCACTGAACAACCTGAACGATAGCCAAAGGCAACTTCTCAACATGAGCATAACGCGTCTCAGTATCGAGGAGATTGTGATCGAGGTAGCAAATAACATGTTCATTACCTTCGTCATCGTCCTATACTAGCACCATAACGATGGTACTAAAGGTTGCAGCTAGATAAAAGAAGTAATCACAATGATAGTTCGGGGGTGTAGCAAAGGAGCATTAATGAGGACAATTTTTACGTCATCGAACGAGTAGCCTCATTCCAAATGACTGGCGTTCCTTGCTTAAGAAACCTAGTGAACCCTGAAGCTAGCTTAGCATAGTTCGGTACAAAACAACGGAGGAAATTTGCTTTTCCTTGCAGAATTTGTAGTTGATGCAATGAAGATGGAGGGGGTAAATTAACAATAGCTTCAACTTTAAGTGGATCAAGGCGAATGCTTTCTTTTGAAACAATAAAGCCAAGGAGATGTCCGGATTTGACGCAAAAGACACACTTATGCGGATTCAGCTGAATGTTGTAGTGTCTACAATGAAGAAAGATTTGTTGGAGATGATTAGGATGATCATGGTGCTTACGTGAATGAGCCAGAAGGTCATCCAAATAAGGATGAATGATGTTTCTAATGTTGTGGAACGCATAAGAAATCCCTCTTTGAAATGTAGCCCTAAAATTCTTGAGGCCAAAAGGGGATTTTTATATGAAAAAGTCCCCCATGGACAGAGAAAGGTTGTCTTATCTTGATCAGCCAGTGCGATTTTTATCTGGTTGCGAAATCCCTCTTTGAAATGTAGCCCTAACATTCTTGAGGCCAAAAGGGAGATTTTTATATGAAAAAGTCCCCCATGGACAGAGAAAGGTTGTCTTATCTTGATCAGCCGGTGCGATTTTTATCTGGTTGTAGCCAGAAAATCCATCCATAAAGGAAAATATTTCACTCCCAGCGCATTCATCAATGATCTGGTCTATAAAAGGAGTGGGGTAATTATCCTTTGGACATGTATGGTTGATATCACGGTAATTGATGCAAACACGAAGAGTGCATTGTTTCTTTGTCATCGGTATGATATTAGACACCTAATCTATAAGAGGGATTGGATAAATAAATCTAGCTTTAAGAAGTTTTTCAACTTCACCCTTGATGGCGCCTGCTTTTCTAGGGTGCACTGGACAAAGCCATTGGCGACCGGGCTTCGCAAGAGGGTAAGTCAGAATTTTGTGCATGACTATACTTGGGTCAATGCTGGGCATTTCTTCATATGGCCACACAAAAACATCCCATAATTCTTGAAACAGACGAGTATAGAGCTTTATCTCATAAGGAGAACAAGTTACCCCGATATGGACATTTTCAATGACACCAGGCTTGACAAAAATGTCAATCAACATCGTTTGGGTAATGTTACCCATGTTCCCTTCTGACCAAACTTTATGAGTCATTATCGGTGTCTGAAGTGGTAGGGTCAGGAACTGAGAAGAGAACTTCTCAAGACAAGTAGACATGATCGTCGGGCCAGGCAAGAATGAGGAATGATTATGAGTGTCATTCCAAGGTACTTCCTCCAGAGACATAACTTCCATAATAATCTTGTTAGGAAGAAAAGTCTCGGCTAAGGGATCAGGAGGTTCTGAAGAACCAAGCCATGGGGATTAAGAATATGTGTCGAGATATGTACTCGAAATAGAATGATGAGAGGATACCGAAGGCGAAGTCGAAACAATCTCCACATAATTAATTTCGACAGCTCTTAGTGGCATAACCTCGTGCCATGTATCAACAAGATCTAGTGAGGGAATGACCCAAGGATCAGACTTGATCAAGATCATGTACATGCGCAAAATGTATACAATCAATCTGTTGACAACCTCAATTTGGCCATCAGTTTGGGGATGGAAAGCCATGGAATTAGTAAGTTTTGTATCCAACATCAACCATAGACTTGACCAAAATGCACTCAGGAATCTGTTATCCCAATCTGAGAAAATGGATTATGGGATCCCAAAGTGTACCCACACTCGCTCAAAGAAAAGCTTAACAGTGGCCTCTGCTGTGATACTCTTCTTGCTGGTCGCCATGATGGCCATCTTAGAGAATCTGTCGATGACTATGAAAACATAATCATTTCTGTGCTCAGTAGAAGCAAGGACCAACATGTAATGCATGGAGATATATTCCCAAGGCTGACTAGGAGTAGGTAGAGGAGTATACATGCCTTGCTTCTTGATGGTTGGTTTGGCAATGGCACAGGTGGTGCAAGATCTAATGTACTTCCCAACATCCTAATGAAGTTTTGGCCAATAAAAATACTTCTGAAATACCACCATTGTTTTCTCTACTCAGAAATGTCTGAAGACCTGACTGTAGTGCGCCTCCCGAAAAAACCTTGGCATGCTTGCTTGAAGGAACATAGATGTTTCCTAGGTGGCATAAATAGTGCATCCTGAAGGTGAAAATTTGGAACTTGCTTCCCTTCCAGGAGTGTCTAGTATGTGTTGTCGAATTCTGGATCGCTCTTATAAATATGCGGCCACCCCAAAGTCTCATTCCCACAGGAGTTGAGCACAGTGATCAACGCCATGATTGGTGGTCAGCTGAGGCAATTAGAAACATTATTGGTGCTTACCTTCTTATACTTAATGTTCAAATGGAACTGTTGCAGATATCTGGACCATTTTTGATGGCGATCATTCTACAACTTCACTTGTGTTTTTATTAACTGTAGCGGTTGGTGGTCTATGTGGATGACCATTTCCTTCCCTAGAATGTAATGCTTCCATTGACGACATTCCTGCATAATGGAATACATTTCTTTGTCGTAAGTGGGATACTTTAATAGTATGTCTAAAATTGTCTCACTATGATAAGCCAATGGATGCCTACACTGAGTAAGAGCCGCACCAATAGCATAGTCGTAGGCGTTTGTCTTAATCTTAAATGGTTGTTGCATGTCTGGTAATGTGAGCACTGGTGCATAGTAGAGGTGATGTTTCAACTTGGAAAATGCCTATTATTGGGTTTTAGACCAAAAAATATTTTCTTTTTCTTCGCCCTTGGTGACTTGACTTAAAGGCCAAGTGATATGAGAGAACCCAAAGATGAACCTATGGTAGAAATTGGCAAGATCCAAAAAGCTACGGATCTCTGTTAGAATGGTCGGGGTTGGATAATCCTGAATGACTTGTATCTTGGCTGGGTCCACATGTACACCCTTCTCATCAATGATGTACCCCTGATATTGAACCTCGGTCAGGCCAAAAGTGCATTTCTCCAAGTTAGCACACAAATTGTGTTGTTGCAGGGTTTGAAGGACCTGTCGAATATGGTGGAGTTTCTCTTCCCAACGCTAGCAGAAGATCAAGATATCATCTAAATATACCACCTTGAATGCATTGGTAAAGGGTTGCAATATGTCATCTATTAGTCTCATGAAGGTTGCAAGGGCATTTGTTAATCCGAATGGCATGACCAACCATTCAAAAAGGCCATCCTTGGATTTGAAGGTAGCCTTCCACACATCAGAGGGTTTGATAGGCACTTGGTGATAACCTGACTTCAAGTCATTCTTGTTGAAATATTTGGCCGCCTTGAGCTGGTCTAGAAGGTCATCTATCTGCGAGATTGGGTACCTATTTCAGACAATGATCTTGTTTAGTGTCTGATAGTCAATGTAGAGTCTCTAGGTCCATTCCTTCTTCTGCACCAATGTAATCGGGCACCCACAATGTGATGAGCTTGGCCTGACGTGAATTTTTTGCAATAGTTCCTGAATCTACCTCTTAATCTCATCGTTCTCTAGAACAAAGTGTCGATAGATCGGTTAATTCGGCAATAATGTGCCCTGAGGTTAGATCGATGGAGTGCTTGACTTGACAGTTTAGAAGTACCCCTATAGGTGAGGCGAAAATATCCATGTACTCTTCCACGACCTTGGCCATCTGCTGTTGCTATGCAGAGGAGCCTTGCTTGGAAGTCAAGGCCACAACCTTCTTATTTATGTGAGAATGAATCATAAGGAAAATAAATTTCCTGGTCTAGGAAATGATCTTACTGCATTGTTTTGCAGTGATCAAAGAGATGGCGGTAGGCAGGGCTACCTCTGGTATCCTGTACAACTTATTGACCAAAGTAATAATCATAGAGCAAGGTCTAGACTCATATATAACACGTTGCTTCCACAAGTATGGTTGTCCTCACAATACATCACAAACTTCAAGAGGAGCAACATCACACAATACCTCATTTGTGAAGGACTTGATGTTATAGGGAAGGTGAAATTGTTGGTTGAGGCTGAGATCTCGTCTTGGGTGAAGCCACCCGATCGTGTACAATTATGGATGTATTGTAGTCTTTAGGCCCAACCACTTCATGACCTCTGCTGAAATGAGGGTCTTTTGGCTCCTGCTGTCAACAATGAACTACAATAGAGTATCCTTCACCCACATCTATGAGTGGAAGAGGCGTTCCCCGTCCTCTGGATCTTTAGGTTCAATCTTCTGGATCTTGGTGGTGGCCACAATGGCACTAGGATATTCATTAATGATTTTCTTCCCTTTTTAATTCCCCTTATCAGGTTCTAATTTAGAGTTAGAATATGTGTCTGATTCAGAGGCCTTCAACTCAGCCACCAATGACTACTTGGCCCGACACTCACTTGTGTTGTGAGTGGAGCTCTTATGTAACTCACACCTTTTTCTCGTGTACTTCTTTGTCTTCATGGTTTTGTTCTTTGGTTGTGGCTTTGGCGGGATGTCCTGGGTAGCCCCGCCTTGGCTCTGTCCTTTGGCTTATGGTTTGGGGGTTCCTTTTCCTTATTTTAGATTTGCAGATCCAAAGTCTCGCTTCTTTTGTTTAAACTTCTTTTCAATCTTGAAAACATATCGGTATGTCGTTCCGAGCGAGGAAATGTCCAAGGACTCCATCACATCCTGTATGTACTTGTGTAGATAGCCATGGTACTTGAGTACTAAATTGTGCGAAGGGTATGGAAATTATTTTTGAACTCCGACACATCTTGGTCCCTTCCCTACCATAGCGTGGTCCACTTTATGTATTTATATTCATAGCTCCTAATACGGTAATATTCTCCTTTGATGGTGTCTTGGAAAGAATACCAAGTGGGTGTGACTGAAAACAACGAGGCTTCACTCTTGTCTTTTTGTTCACAATATGTTTCCCACTAGTCCTTGATGTGTGGCGCGGCTTTGAGAAGTGAAAAAGTAATATTTCCCAAATTGAAAAAGTCATGAACTGAAAAATATCCTTCCAACAAATTTAACCATTTATCTATGACATATTCATCTACCAGGGCCTCAAATATGGGAATATCGAAGTTAACTTGCATTTTAAAAGGAGTGGCGCCTATAGAGTGGCTGCTGGACGAAGATGCATTGCCTGTGGGTATTCGTCGAAGGATCTGGGAAAATATATCCATCATTGCATTCCTTTATCGCTCAACACTTTCCTCGAGCAAAATTTTGAAAGGATCTCCTACCCCTTCATCTTTATTTTCTTCCGCCATGGGAGGTTGTCAGGGTTTTCAAGGCTTATCTTGCAACGGTTCAACAAGATTGAGTCCTAACTCCTTATACCATGACCTTGTTGAGGACATGCACAAAAAAACAGAGAAAGAGAAGACTGCTATGATACCACTGATCCAAACTTAAACATGAATGCAAAAAATTACAAACATAATCATTAATACGTAGATGCAGTAGAAAAACACTTAATTCCATTAATAGAAAAATACTAAACTATGCTTACAAACATAATGGAAATAAGATAGCTCGGGCAATCGCAGCTTATCTATGAGAAGAGATGGGGCAGCTACATGCCTCTAAACTATGTTGCAATGAGTTTCAAGGGCATATTTATTATTGAAAAACATAAGAAATACCAAAACCCTAACCTGAGGAGATGTAACACCAAGAGTTTGTGGGCCTCGTTGGGGTTAGTTGGGCAACCAACTTCATGGGGTTGTAACTTGGTCATATTATCTCCGTTTGGCGCATATGATATCTTGTTGGAAAGGTTTCTCCAAGTACTACAGGTTTTTCCATAGGCCATTGCCTATGGTTATGGGCCTGCAACAAACCTGACCTGAAAAACTACTAAAAATAATAAATGATGAAATAAACAAGGAAACATATGAAACTAACTGGAGGTTTTAGGTGGAATAGGTGGGTGGCCACCAATATCTACCTGGATCATTCCTCCCCCCTTAGGAAGCAATGGTCCCCATTGTGTGCAAAGCCTCCATGAGGTGAGGAAATTTTTGTTGAACATGGTCCTTGGTGGACCACTTTCCCTGGTGAGGGAGTTTGCCTGCTTTAACAACTCGATATAATTGTGTCCTTTGTTAGCAAGTGTTCTTGATCTTTGTATCCATGACCTGATTAGTTGTGGTCTATTCCATGTAGTCTAGGTTAAGCTCTATTGGTGTGTGTCCTTGATCTGTGTATCCATAATTTGATCAGTTGTGGCATGTTCCATGCAGTCTGGGTTGAGCTCTGTTGGTGCAAGCTGTTTTGCGATGTCGGATGTGTCCAACATGTTGGCATTATGATACATATGTTGTACTTGATGGAAACCCACTCATTTCAGATGATAAATTATAGTGCAGCAAAGTTCACACACTTTCATGCAGAGAAAAGTTCCTTTCATCCAGAGAAAAGTTCACGCACTTTCATGCAGAGAAACTTTCACGCACTTTCATGCAGAGAAAATTTCACACACTTTCATGCAAAGAAAAGTTCACACACTTTCATGCAGAGAAAAGCACATGCACATGGGAAATCTTATGGTTGGTTCATGGTATTAGTCTGACAGTTTTTGATCCTATGGTTTTGGTCCGTGGTATTGCATCCAAAAGTATTGAACCCAAGTATTAGGTGCGTGGTATTGTTTCTCAATGGTTTTGGTCCATGGTTTTGAGTGAGGCCTAGCCTATAAAAAGGAAAGGAGATCATTTAGCTAATCACAAGTGTTGAAAATCTTAAGAAGAGCAAGATCTAAATTTCTGATAATCGGTTGGTGAGACATAGTTGAATCTGAATCAAGGAGAAACCAGAGCATTATAAGTTAGATCTACTGAAGAGTTGGGACCCCTTTGATGCATGAACGGATCTGTGATTTCGACAAACTAGGGTATGTTTGAGAACTAATAAACTGTCTAAATCTGGAGGTGCGCAGGAGAAGCAACGGTGCAGTGCAGAGGTGTGTAGAACCAGAGAAGAAGCAAGTGTGGGGGTGCGCAGAACCAGAGAAGAAGCAGGTGCAGAGGTGCGCAGTTGAATCAGCGAAGCAGGTGCGGAGGTGCGCTGAACAGTAGATAGTGTAGGTGCGGAGTTGCACAGACTCGTCACGGTAGAAGTGCGGATATCCGCAGGTTTCCTTCGGTGAAGTTGTGGACCTTTATTGAAATATATTTTAGTTGTCTTTTATCTGTTTCTGCAGAGATCTGGGTTTAAATTGGTGTCTGGTTACTAGTGTTATTTTCTGGTTACTGCATTCTAAGAAGTTATTTGTTTAAAGGAGATTGGGTGATGCACATGTACATGATGTTTTGGATCCAGTTTGAAAATTGATGAAACGTGGTCCCTGGAAGGAAAGATAAGGTAGTAGCCTTATGTAGGTCAGCACCTATGTACTAGTATTTTAGCTAGTACAAGAGCTAAGGGGGTTGTAGCTCCCTTCCAGAAGAAGCTGGAAAACGAGAGAGGGTTGTAGCTCTCTGCAGGTTGCAGCCTGATACTGGTAAAAGACTAGCACCAGTACAAAATCATTGTAAGAAGAAGTTTCTAATTGAAAGAAGATAGAGACATATTGCAGCAGGTGGTTTTCACCCACATTGGGTTTCCACCTTACATCTTGTGCTCCTTGGTGTGACTGTCTATTTTGTGTTTTTGCTCATTATTCTATGGTTCTTACATACAGATTAATGACAAACATCTGAAGAATAAATTAAAATTATAAGTTTGGAAGGTATATGCAAGTTTCAATTGTCAGATCTGAAAATATTTGTATAAATTGATAAGAGTTTGATAATACTAATTCACCCCCGCCTTTCAGTATTATTTCCAACAATTGGTATCAGAGCAGGTCCTTCAGAAGAAGCTTGATCGCTTGAAGGAAGATTTATCATCATGAGCAACTATGAGAGAGAAGCATCGATCAGGCCACCAATTTTTGATGGGACCAATTTCGTCTATTGGAAGGTAAGAGTCACTGCCTATCTTCAATCTCTTGGTACAGAAGTCTAGGATATCATAGATATAGGGTACACTTTTCCATCAGCAATTCCCACAGATCCGACTGAGAAGAAGCAGTTTGAAACAAATGCAAAGGTTGTCAATACTCTATTAGGATGTCTATCTCAATCTGAATTCATCAAGGTTATGTAATATAAAACCACAAAAGAAATATGGGACAAGATCATTCTGAGCTATGAAGGAGATGAACAGGTAAAAAGAGCAAAACTTCAAACCCTCAGAATTCAGTATGAAAATCTCAAAATGTACAATGATGAAAGCGTGGCTAACTATTTCCTACGAATAGATGAGATTGTTAATTGTATGAAAAACTTGGGTGAAGAAATAAAAGAGGCGGTTGTGGTTGAAAAGGTTCTGAGATCTTTGTCTCCTAAGTTTGAATCAAAAGTTTCTGCAATAAAAGAAAAGGAGAATCTACAGAAAATTACCATGTCACAGCTACATGGAATTCTAACCGCTTACGAAATGAGGAAAGGAGGACCTTCAGATAGAACAGAAGCTACATTCAAGGCTTCAGTCAAAGGAGATTACTATGAGTCAGGACATATGTCAGAAGAAGATGAAGAATCAAATTTTGTCAAGAACCTTCAACGGGGTGTTGGAAGATTCAGAGGTAAGTTACCCTTCAAATGATTTGCTTGTGGAAGAGTTGGTCACTATGCTGCCAAGTGTCCTTAGAAAGACAAGCTTGAAAAAGGTAAGGACCCTGTTAGATGGAACAAGAAACAGAATGTAAGTAAGAATAGCTACTACACTCATGAAGACAGTGATGGACTCTCAAATAGTGATGAAGATGAACGAGGTAATAATTATAGACATTTAATGGCTTTTGAAGATGATGATTTCATGGATGCTATAGATGAATAAGGTCTTTATGAAGAGATTTCTAAACTCAAAATTTGTTTAGAAGAGAAAAATATGATTATTGATACTCTGCAATTTCAACTAGCTGAAAGGGAAAAACATCATGAAAAGTTAGAATGTGAAATTGTGGGACTCAGAAAAGAGATTGAGAAAACAAAAGCTCTTAATCTTAGATTTGTTAAAGGCTCTGAAACTCTAGATGAGATTATCAATGTACAACGTTCTCCCCTAATTAAGATAGGTCTAGGATATAATGAAGAAACATCTCAAGCGCAGAAACCGTCCACCTCCAAAAGTTATCTTGATGCAGCAAGGAGGAGTGAGCAAAGGCCCAATGGAGATCACTAGGTAAATCGGGGACAATTTACCTCAAGAATGAACAAAGACTACCAGGTAAATCAGGGGCAATCCACCTTAAGGATGAATAGAAGCTACAATCAACCATAGGTAAAATATTCTCAATCTACCTCAAGAATGGATGACAGTAGAAACTACAATCGTTTGGTTGGTAGATTTGATAATCACAAGAGTTTCTTCAATGGCCAATGCTTCTCTTTTCATAACTTTGGTCACAAAGCAGCTCAATGTGTTTCCTATAAGACAATCATGACTAGAAAAGCTCAAAAACAAAGAAGTATGACTGGGATCATGAAAAGAACCTACAATAACTTTTCTGCTCTTGAAAACGAAATTGAATGTTCTATTTGTAACAACTTTGGTATGAAGATTCTGAATGCAGGAGGAGGTTTTGGGAAACAACTCAGAAGGAACAAGCCTCAAGTGCCAAAACATGGAGAATGAAAGAACTGCAACCAGAAAGATGTGGTATAGCCTTATATGCGGAAGGGCAGGAAAATCAATGGTACACTGGCAGTGGATGTTCAAAACATATGACGGGTGATAAGGAAAAACTTCAGTCATATAGTGCCTTAGAAAAGGAGAAGAAGGTCTCATTTGGAAATGACACCCCTGCGCTCATAAAAGGTAAAGGTTCTGTTATGTTGAAAGAAAAGGTCAAAGTTGGGAATGTTATGTATGTTGATGGCTTAAAGCATAATCTATTGAGTGTTAGTCAGATGTGCGATCAAGGTACTGAGGTAATATTTCAATCAAATGGATGTAGTGTTCGTGATCTTGATACAGGAGAAACAGTGATCAAAGGCATAAGAACTCCAAATAATATATATATATATATATATATATATATAATATATATTATATATTTTATTATATATATATATATATATATATATATATTCAAAGAATGACATCATCAATGCTATCTAAGCAAGAATTGATGAACACTGGCTATGGCACCGGAGGATTGGGGCACCTAAGCTTCTCACAAATAAGGAAAGCATGCAAATACCAGGCAGTTCATGGTCTTCCAGACATCAGAATTCCAGACAATACAATATGCAAGTCATGTCAGTTTGGTAAGCAAACTAGAACTAAATTCCCTAAGAAGGAAGGATCAACTAGCAGGCCACTTGAGCTTGTTCACACTGATGTATGTGGTTTATCTAGGAAAAGGTCACCTCGGGGAGAAGAATACTTTATATTATTCATTGACGACTATTCAAGGATGGTCTGGATAGATATTATGAAGCACAAAGATGAAGCCTTCGAAAAATTCAAATCCTTCAAAGCTTTGGTTGAAAACGGATCAGATCACAAAATTAAATGCCTCAGATCTGATAGAGGTGGGGAGTTTACCTCAAATGAATTTTTCGATTTTTGTGAAGAACATGGAACAAGAAGAGAATTCTCTACAGCCAGGACTCCTCAGAAAAATGGAGTAGTGGAAAGGGTGAACAGAATGGTTCAACAAATGGCTCGTGCTATGCTAGATGAGTCTGGAACTCCCGCAACTTTCTGGGGTGAAGCTGCATTTGCTGCAGTTTTTATTCTCAACAAAAAAAACGTCCGGGTGAATAGCACTCAAACCCCTCACGAGCTCTGGTATGGTGAGAATCCTTCAGTAAAATATTTCAAAATTTTTGGGAGTAAATGCTACATCAAAAATACTGATGAAAATATTGGCAAGTTTGAACTCAGAGCAGATGAAGGCATTCTTCTCGGTTACTCTCCCCACAACAAAGCATACAAGTGTTACAATAAAAGGCTTGGAAAAATTGTTGAAAGTATTTATGTAGTGGTTGATGAAGATGAAAACACTCCTAGGCAGGTAAGATCTGAAGATTTCGAAGATGAAGAGGACTATCCATCTACATCAAATCAAATTCATGATGGATAAGAAGAGACCAATGAGGCACCAGAAGAACAGATAAGGATAGAAGAAAAGATTCCATCTAGGTACGTTCAGAAGAATCATCCAGAATCTTAGATTTTGGAGCAGAAAGAGGTTGGTATACAAACAAGAAGAGAAATAGCAGAAGCTTCAAGCTATTTGGCATTACTCTCCTCCACTGAGCCACAAAATGTAAAATAGGCATGCAAAGATGAATGCTGGGTCAAGGCAATGGATGATGAACTTGAGCAGATTGAAAAAAACAACACTTGGGAGTTGGTTCCTAGACCAAAAGATAAGAATGTCATAGGGACAAAATGGATATTCAAAAACAAGTTGAATGAAAATGGGGAAGTTGTTAGAAATAAGGCCAGACTTGTTTGTAAAGGGTATGATCAACAAGAAGGAATAGACTTTGAAGAAACTTTTGCTCCCGTTGCTAGACTTCAGGCCATCAAAATGTTCCTTGCTCTCTCTAGCTTTCAGAAATTCAAAGTATTTCAAATGGATGTGAAATCTGCCTTTCTGAATGGAGACTTAAAAGAAGAAGTGTACATTTGTTGGGTGTGGAGCCTGATTATCTTCTATATTCATAAGTACCATCACATTGGACCCCAGTTCAAAATGGGGGCGGCAACACCGCCCGTAAAATATTCGCTGTAGGGGGGGTCCAGGGGGGGGTGGCTGCAACCTTTGGGAGCCCCCCCCTGGCGGGGTGTTTCGGGGGCAACGCCCCCGAAGCTAAAAGCAACTGTAAAATTGCCTTGTAAAAGTATAGTAATTTCTAGTCAATATGGGTCGTTCATTAGGCGGATGATCTGACAGTAGAACTTATGTTTAGCTTAGGGTTTTTTGCCCTAGAAGGCAACCCCTCTCTTTGTATGAGGGCATTGTATTTGAGGCTATGAGACAAATGTGTATTCTATGTGAGCGAGAAACAGAGAGGTGAGACTGTGAGAGAAGACAGAGGATATTACAGCGGATTTGTTGTAGGTTGTGTCTCTTCATTTTGCTGGATAATATAAAGGAAGGACTGGCTGTTCGAGGTGGACGTAGCCCAAACTGGGTGAACCACGTATATCTGTGTCTCTCTTGTTTTGTGCGTTTTCTGTGTTTATATTTCTGCAATATTTTATGTGTTCCATTGCTTCGTAATATATATAATATTCTAACAATCGAGAGCTTGAATCGGATTGTTTTCTAATTTTTTTTTTTCAAAATTAGATGAGGTAACTGATTTTGACTCAATGAACGTGAGTTTGATTAGCCTGCGTACCCAACGAGTGTGTAAAATCCATTTCAAGAACGATTTTTCCACTTTTTCTGTTGCCCTGTTTGAGCGATTTTCCTCTCTGCCAGTGAAAAAAAGTGTTAAAGAAAGACAAATTAACCCATCTATGGTGCTCAGTGACACTTGCTGACCATCCATAGACACTGTTGCGTCTTTTCAATATATAGCCTATTGACTCTAGGTGAACCACTGCTAGGAAAATCCATCAAGAAATACCTGTTGTAAAAACTGCAAGAAGGTTATCACTGCAAGTCTGGTGGAATTTGGAAAGTAGTGCCATAAGGCAGAGAATATTGAAACATCAAACAAAAGGAAATAATTATTTTGTTGGGTTCTAGGAATTGAATGTAGACAGCAACAGTAGAGGCGTAAACCACTCACTCTGGAATAGGGTATTTGTGGTAATCGAAGCAGAGTTTTCCAGGTTTATGTGGATTTGGATTATTGTCGGAGTCTCTCGTCCGAGGGACATTTATATTGTAGTATGTTACTTTCTCCTAGATTCTTCACCATTTGCCATCCATAATGGCCCAAATGGGGAACTATTTATAGACTTATACACCGGCATTACCCAATACTCTATTGTTGGGGAAGTCATCCTCCTAGGTGACTTCAATGCTCGTACTATAGATCTCCAGATCCCTCTCAATGATCGATCATAGGATGTGTTTTGTACCTAGGGGATAGATCCAGATTCAATTGGGCTTCACCGGATGTCAGATGATGCTTTGGGGCCCACAACAGTTTATGGTAAGCATCAATTGTAGTTGGGGGAATCACAAGAGTTATTAATGCTAAATGTTCTTCCATATTTCCCAGACTCTCGCTTTTTCACATGTCGGCCATATGACAAGGGTGCGAGTGTAGTTGATTATGTCCTCACTAGCCAGAAATTGCTCCCTTTTATTCGCCATCTCTTAGTCTTCCCCACCCCCCATGCTGATCATGCACTTCTTTCCTTCTCTCTCCGGTTTGACCCCCCCCCCCCCCCCCCCCCCCCCTTAACACCCCATTCCTTCCCCTCAGGGCCCACCCCGAACCACCTTTCGATTTAACGAAGGAGACACTGACATATTCTCCTCTACCCTATGCAAGATGCTCCCATCAGAGACCCAGTTCTCCTTGCTTGATTCTGCTTCCACTAAATACTCTCATCTTTCATCTACCATTTGGGAAGCAACACTCAAATCCTCCCCTCACTCCACTCGTTCCACTTCCATCTCCCGAAAATTTGGATCTTGCCCCATGAACAAATGGTATGATGACGAATGCAAGACTCTACATCAAGAAATTCGATATGCTTTCACCCACTCTCAACCCTTCTACCTTGACCTCAAATCTTCTTACCATCATCTCCTTCATCACATGAAACGACTCTTTGCCTCTCATAGAAGACGAGAACTTTTTCCTCTCTTTGCCCACTCCCCTAAACAATTATGCCATACCATCCTTCCTTGACACTCTCCTCTTCCATATGACCTCGACCCTAAATCCATGTTCTCTCACACTTCCAACATTTATGATATTCTGGGGCAGGGTCAAGTTCATGTTACCTCCCCACCCCCTTCCTGTTACCTATTCTTAGACAAAGATATTAGGGAGGCCATTTGGGTGATGAACAACAACAAAGTAGCCGATGAGGAAGGCTGCCAAGCAGAGCTCTTTAAACATGGTTTTTGTGCTTTGGTCAATTACTTGGATGATCTCTTCAACCATGTAGTTGATGAAGGTTTTCCATCGGAATGTTCACAACATATCATCCATCCAAACCACAAATCAAGCTCCAACTCAAATCCCAATAACTACAGAGTTTATTAAGTTTTATAGAGTTTATTTTCTTTTTAGATTTTATGTTTCTTAATTTTAATTGATTTATAGATTAAGTTCTTAATTATTAAGTTAATCAGAAATTAAGTTATATAAATATTAATGTGATATTGATATTAATATTTATAGCATTAATATATATTTCATTTTTCATTTATATATATTAAAATTTGCATAGTTTTAATATATTATTCCATTATTATCTATTATTTTATATTAGTTGATTATATATATTAAGTTCTAAAATATTATATAATATATCTATATATTATACTATTATATATAAGGTTCCATAGTTATTAATTTATTATATTATACTTTAATATATTAAATTATAAATTAATATAATTATGAGAATTTAAATTTATAGATTTAGTTTAGGTCTGATTAGATTAAATTTGGTTAATTAGACTATTTTATAGAATTAGTATAGAAATTGGTATTTTATATTAATGTAGGATAGATATTAGGTTTATGATTTTAATATTAATATATATATTTTGTTTTATAGATATTAACATTAATATTGATGTTAGGTTTTATAAAGTTTTTGTTTTTTAGGTATTATTTTAATGTTAATAATTAAAATAAAAAAAAAAATTAATTTATAAAAATTAAAGTTAATTTTAAGTGTAATTTTAATTTTCATCTCTTTTCTTTCTAGCCAACCTATGCTGTCCCTTCAATTTTCATTCCTTCTGAGTATTTATCTATTCCTTCTTGCTCTTCTTTTATCATCTTTCTCTGAGCCCTGATGATGGATCCCATTTGGGATTCGAAACGTTGGTGTAAAAATTCTCTTACTGTGGATTCTCTGATCAAAGATTCAAAAAGCATAAACCACAGATCTCTAAAATCCAACTACAGAATGATCATGGTGGGCCACACGTTCTCGAAATTGTATGCTAATGTTCTTCATAAGAAGCTCTCTAGTGACCTTGAGCAGAGGCAACTCAGAGTTAGGTGACAAGCAAGTTTTCAACTAGCTCATCAAACCATTGACCAGATCTTCACCCTTTGTGTTGTGATTGAGGAGGCACGACATCATTCTTCGAAATTCTATTGTTGTTTCATGGAATTTTGGAAATATTTTGACTCTATTCCGAGGGAAGCCTTACTCCATAGACTTAAAGATATTGGCATCTCGACGACCCTATTGACATCTAGTACTCTTCTATATGAGTCTATCCTTGGTCATCTTTGCATGGTTCATGGGACGTTTGATTTCATCTGAAGCACTATTAGGGTTAAATAAGGTTGTCCATTATCCCCTAGCTTGCTTGGGATCTATATTGATGAGTTGCAGGCTTTTCTACACGAGAATATCCAGGACACCGATGGTTGCCTTCTTCACCAGGTCATGATATCTATTCTACTCTTTGTTGATGACGTGGTACTCCTCTCCTCATCTCCAGAAGGATTACAAAAGCAGTTGGATGCTTTAGCTTTGTTTTGTGATTTTCGACAGTTGACGGTAAACCTAGGTAAAACCAAGGTTATGATCTTCAACAGAGTGAAGAAAACTTCAAGCCTTCACTTCCTATTCAAAGTGGAGGAGGTTTAGATCACCAACATGTATACGTACTTGGGGGTGCAATTCTCAGGTCCCTGCTTCAATTTGCGACCAGTGATGCAGCCTTGGATCAACAAAGGATATTGATCCTTAGCCCTTCTTGAGAGATAATGCTTTCTACATCACTTCTAGGACATCTCGTCCAAGATGAGCCTCATGGACACCTTGATCTGTCCCACTGTTCTATATCGCTTAGAGATTTGGAGACCGTCTTTACTTGAGTTAGATTGGGATTCAGTTGAGAGAGTCTAGACTCTTCTTCTCCACCCCATCATTAGATGCAAATAGACAATACCTCAACACATCATCCTTGAAAAGAATGGAGCTCAGCCCTTTCGACTTGAGACAATCTTCAGTTTGTTCTCATTCTTGCATTGTGTCTGTGGATTCATAGACTCGATAAAGAGTAGGGACCATTACCCCTACTTGGCATATTTCTCTTCTGAGACTATTACTCATTCTTCTGCACCAATACAAGAGGGATCCCACAGGGTGATGAGCTTGGCCTCATGTGCCCTTTCTGCAATAGCTCATGAATCTGCATCTTGATCTCATCATTCTCCATAACAAAAAGTCGACAGATTGGTCCATTAGGTAGCGGTGCACCCAAGGTCATATCGATGGAATGCTTGACCTGACAGTGCAGGGGTACCCCCATAGGTGAGGAGAAAATGTCCCCATACTCCTTCACGACCTTGTCCATATATTGTTGTTGTGCGGAGGAGCCCTATACGAAAGTCATGGCCACAATATTCTTCTTGCCCTGAGGACGAATCATAAGGAAACAAAATTTCCTAGTCTGTGAAATGATCTTACTGCATTTCTTTGCAGAGATCAAAAATATGGTGGTGCCTTACTCCGGGCAAGTATAAAAGAGCAAGACATCCACTTCCACTTCCATTTCTTTGACTCACGTGATGGGCTCATACTTTCATGTATGGTAGGTATCCATCCACTTGATTGGGCTTATGGATCTTAGCTAAAGGCTTAAGGGCTAATGGGTTGTATGGTTCTTGGTGGTTCGCTTGGTTGGCCATTTGGGTAAGATGACTCATCCTCATCCTACTGGGCTACCTCTGGTATCTTGTACAACTTATTTTCCCAAAGTAATAATCAGGGAGAGAGGTATAGACTCATATATAGCGTGTCGCTTCTACAAGTATGGTTGTCGTAATAATACATAACAAACTTCAAGAGAAGCGACATCACATAGTACCTCATCCGTGAAGGGCTTGATATTGTAGGGAAGGAGGCACTGCTGGCTGACGTAGAGATCTTGTCCTTGGTGAAAATACCCGTTGGTGTATGACTACATATGTATTGTATTCAATGGGCCCAGTCGCTTCAAAACCTCTATTGAAATGATGTTATTTTGGCTCCTGCTGTCAACAGTGAACTACAGCGGAGAACCCTTAACCCACATCTATGAGTGGAAAAGGAGTTCCCCCTCCTCTGGATCTTCAAGATCATTCTTCTGGATCTTGGTGGTGGCCATGGTGGCACTACACTCGGCATCAATGACTTGTTTCCCTTTGTCACTCCCCTTGTTGGGTTCTGACTCAGAGTTGGAACATGTGTCTGATTCGGAAGCCTTCAGCTCAGCCACCAGTGACTTCTTGGCCCAACACTCTCTTGTGTTGGGAGTGGAGTTATTATGGAACTCACACCATTTTCCTATATCCTTCTTTGTCTTTTTAGTGTTTTTCTTTAATTGCAGATTCGGCAGGGGTTTCCTTGCCTTGGCTTTGTCCTTTGCTCTATGGTTTGGGGGCACCTTTTCCTTGCTTCAGATTCACAGATCCAAATTCTCACTTCTTCAATTTAAACTTCTACTCAATCTTGACATCATATCGATACGTCGTGCCGAGCGAGGAGGTGTCCAGGAACTCCATCTCATCTTGGATGTACCTGTGTTAACAATCGCAGTACTTGAGTACCAAATGTCACTCAGAATCTTTGATACCCAACTTCATGCGAAGGGTATGAAAAACATTGGTAAACTCTGGCATGTCTTGGTCCCTTCCCTGCCACAACATGGTCCACTTTATGTATTTATCCTCATAGCTCCCAATAGGGTAGTACTGCTCCTTGATGATGTCCCAGAACGAATTCCAATTGGGCGCAACTAAAAATAGTGAGGGTGTACTTTTGTCCTTCTTCTCACAGTAGGTTTCCCACTAGTCCTTGGCGTAGGGGGAGGCTTTGAGACATGCAAAAGTAACCTTTTCTCGGGCAAGAAAAATCATGAACATGAAAATATCCTTCTAGCATATTTAACCATTTATCTACGACATTCACATCTATCTAACCTTCAAATAAGGGGATGTCAAAATTAACTTGTACCTTAAAGGGTGTGGCGCTTCCAGAGTGGTTGCTGAAAGGAGATGTGTCACCTTTGGGTAGCCGCTGAAGGATCTGGGAAATTTGTACATCATCGTGTTCCTCTATCACTCGAGGACTTCTTCGAGCAATATTTTGAAGGGTATCTCTTTCCCCCTCATCTTTCTTCGCTTCTTCCATGCGAGGTCTTCGGGATTTGCAAAGCTGGTCTTGCAAAGGTTGTACTAGTTCAAGCCCTAACTCCTTATATCCTGACTTCGTTGGGGACATGCAAAGAAAACCATAGAAAGAGTAGACCTCTCTGATACCACTGATTTGACTTAAACAGGAATGCAGCAAATTCCAGTGATTGTGGGTCCAATCTTGGAACGACTATTGCCCTTCTTTATGTTATTAAATTTACATTTATGCTTTCAGTTCTTGCTTTGCAATTATTTAATCACGTTTTAGATATGATAATTCATTATTGGATTGCTCATTAGAGTGATAGTTGCTACAATAGTTTGAATGAAGGTCATGAGATTGGATTCCTGATAATCGATTTTCTAAAGCGTTATTTGTTTTTTCGTTTCTGGTGATTGATAAAAAAAAATTAAGTGCAAGATTTGATATTTCTTTCAGCATAATCATTTCTATTCAGAAGTGTTGTTCCTTTCTTATAGTTGCAGTTTCCTAGGAAACAACTTGTGTTTAGCAGAATTATTTCAATATTCACAGTAGAAGATTCAATGCTTTGATCATCTTAAAGTAGCTTTGATTGTTTATGTTTGAATTCTTGAAGTTGTGACTAAGTTGTTCTTTTATGAAATCCTAGTTGTTCCTTTTATTTTACATGCATTTACCTTTCGATAGGGCTAGACAAATTAGATCACATAAGCACTATTCTTTGCACATAATGTGTAGATAGCCTTGAAATAACTAAACAAGTTTTGGGTTGACAATTTAATGAATGGAGCTCAGTTGGTCTTTTTAAGAGCAATTAAGTAACCCAACAGAGATGTTTTAACATCTCGATTCAACTACTTATAAACCCCATTCTCATAATTGCACCTTGGGATTCATGTTAGTTTAGTAACCACCTCTAGTAATTGGGATGTGTTACAGTCACTCCAGCCGATTAGATCTAAAATCTACCAAGACCTTACATTTTCGAGCAAATGGATAAGGTATTAGTTATTGACGTAAAAACCCTAGAGGTAAAATTATACTTTGTTGATCTACAAACTAAGGCATTAATATGTCAGTTTAATGGTTTTTGGTCGAGACCTGAAGGCTTTTATCAATGGGTGTATTCCTCTTAGACTACAAACTATGATCTCTAATTATGCTCTAAAGCCTTCTTCATGGTACGATTTGATACACAACAAGATATGGAAAAAGTTTTAAATGAAGGGCTATGGTTTTGAGGTAGAGTGAGGCTTTTTGTTACCCCATGGTTCCCAAAGTTTGATGCTACAAGCATGGTGGTAACAACGATGTCAATTTGGGTGAGGTTGGAAAAACTCCCTCTTCCTTTCTAGCACCATTGGGTTTTGGAAGATATCAGAAATACTTTGGGAAAATATAAGAAAATGGATCTAGACAGAAAAAAAAAAAAAAAAAAAAAAAAAAAAAAAAAAAAAAAAAAAAAAAAAAAAAAAAAAAAAAAAAAATATCTTTACATTTACTAGGATATGTGAAGAGATTGACCTTAGCAAAGGTCTTCCTAGTCATCTTCTTATAGAACATGAAATTTTTTAGTGGATACGGGTGTTAGATTATGAGAATAAAACATTCAGATGTTGAACTTGTTTTCAAACATGACACTTGCATAACACTTGCCCACAAGCAAAAAAGGCCCCAAAAATGAAAAAGAGGCAGGAACCTAAGCCAAGTGAATGGAAATTCTTTGACACTTCAAAAGATGAAAAATAAGAGCTCGAGGAAGATACTCCAAATATTGAAGGATCGACTCAACCTAGCAGTCAATCAAATAGCGAAGTGGGGGACCAGTGAGGAACAATGGCTCTTAGCTAGAAGGGTATTGAATCAACAAAGGTTGTAGTATCAGAACAACGGGAAGCGGAAACACCCACTGAAAATGAATTGAGGGGCATTAAGGGATCCCATGTATTTGAGAGATTAGACTCAAACAAAGAAGTCCCCCCGAAGGTAGATGGCAATCAAATAGATAATAACAACCACTCCCAATCAAGGAGTTTGGCAAGAGGTGGAAAAAAAATGGGAAAAAGGGGAAACCAAGCAATTTTTATCAAACCGAGTCACGGAAAATTATGTACTTTTTTATATTTTTCTTTCTCTTTATTGTACATCGTCCGAGAGGTGACATGATCGAATGCTTTTAAACATATACAAAATATAATTTTGTTCCTTGTTTTTAGGTTGAATAAATTTACAATTTTTTCCTTATAAAAATAAAATAAAATAAAATAAAAAATAAAAATTCCAGTACTATTTTACTATTAGTGCTATATTTATTAATATTTGTTGTGTACCATATTACTAGTATTATATTTTTATTATATATTATTATTATTATTATTATATCTGCTAAAGCCAGAGTATAATTGTAATCAGTTTGGGGTCAAAATGCTTGACTCTTAATTAATGGCTTATTTGACCCATGGTATTTTTAACAAAGCCTATTTACAAATTTAAAAATCTCCACAATAAAGATAAAGACAAAACTCCATAATAAATAATCATTATCCATATTTTTTTAAATGTAGTTATATGGTTAAACTTATATATTAATTATTTGCTAATTTAAATTTAACATAATTTAAAATAATGTTATAATTTTAAACAATTTTCTTTATTTTTTTAAATTTAATATATCAAATTCAATTTTCATAGATGTTAGTAACCACCTCCGAAAAAAATTTAAAATTTAAAATTTAAATCTGAAAAAGATTCGAAATGAATAAAACTTACATGTGGTGGGTTGATCAAACTTATATGTCATTATTTGATAAAATTATGAGAATATAAGATTTCACAGATTTCTTTTTCGTTTTTGTAAGATTGTTAGTGCATCGGACTTAGATCTTCCCTGCTTCTCATGAACCAATTGTACACAACTCAGAGAGGAACAGGCATCGTTCTTTTTTTCTCGTGAAAGAGCACGATGCGATTTCCTTTTCTTGTTAGAGTCTTAACGGTTGCCAACAAAATCAGAGGCCATAAAAGTCAAAATTAGTACATTTTCATTTCTCTGCAATTATTCTGTATGAGCGGAGTTTCATGTAATTCCAAGCTGAAAAAATAGCCAGTATGTAAGTACCCTTATGTTTTTTAAGGGATAAGATAAACATACCTCCCCAAATTTGAAAGGGCAGTAACAGGGGGTAGATAAAACGTGAACAGAATTGAAAAAGAAGGAGATGTAGCTCACAAGTGAGGCCTGCACCTGGAGACTACACTCAGAACAGAGAGATCACTCTCGTACACTCTACATTCATGAATGAAAGATTACATCATTAAATACAACACCAGGAATTAGGAAGTTGCAACCAAACCCCTAAACTCTAGGAACTAATCCTAAACTAGGGAGATACGTTACAACTTGTGTAACCATTTTCTCCATTAATACAAAATAATATAATTATTTTCAACTCCCCCCCTTAATGGAGAAAGGGTTGTCCTGGACTCCTAACATCCTTCTAAACAATTCAAACTTCACACGTGCAAGAGGCTTTGTAAAAATATCAGCCATATTGTCACAAGTTTTACAATATTCAACAATAATTTCTTTTGACTGTAGTTTCTCTCTGATAAAATGGAACTGAGTGTTTGTATGTTTGGTGTTTTTATGAAACACTGGATTGTATGCCAATTTAATGGTGCTCTAGTTGTCGCTTTTGATGGAAGTGGAATTCTTCTATTCTTTTCTTGCATCATTGAGAAGCCTTCTCAACAAGATCGCTTCACACGTCGCTGCACACAATTCTTGATAGTCAGCTTTACATGAAGACAAGGCTACAGTACTCTGCTTCTTGCTTCTCCATGCTATGACCCCGGATCCTATGCTGAATGCATAACCTGTGATGGACCTTCGATCATCCAAGTTACCTGCCCAGTGTGAATCTGAAAAGCCTGCTAGAATAACATCAGATGCATCAGTGTATAAAATTCCATAGTTAACAGTACCACAAAGATACCTCAACACACTTTTTGCTGCTACCCAGTGACTTTCAAGCAGTTTTGACATGAATTGGCTCAACACACTAACAGAGTATGCAAATTCAGGTCTGGTTGTTGTGAGATATATCAAGCTGCCAACCAGTTGTTTGTACATTGTAGCATCAACCTCTTTAGTGCCATCGTTACTACACAACTTCAGATTCTGTTGCAAAGGTGTCGTTTTTGATCTACACTGATCCATACCAAACTTTTCCAACAGATTTCTGGCATACTTCCCTTGGGTAAGAAAAGTTTGCCCAGTATCTTTGCATACTTCTAGTCCCAGACAGTAATGAAGGCTTCCGAGATCTTTCATCTCAAAAATTGTGCCATAAGCCTTTTGATTCCTCTGATTAAATCATCTGCGTCTCCTGTTATAATCATGTCATCTACATACAAAGAAATCAGAATAATCTGCCCCTGCTTATTGTACTTGGTATACAAATTTGGGTCATTTAAACTTCTATGAAAGCCATACTCTAAAACGAAAGAATCAACCTTTTCGTACCAAGACCTGGGTGCTTGCTTTAAACCATATAAAGCCTTTTTCAATCTGCAAACAAGATGTTCCTGCCCCTGCTTTACAAACCCTTCTAGCTGTACTAAGTAAATTTCCTCTTTTAACTCACCATTTAAAAACGCAGATTTAACATCAAGCTGGTGTAGCTCCCAATTATATTTAGTAGCTAAAGAAATAAGCATTCTAATTGTATTTAACTTTGCTACAGGTGCGAAAGTATCATCAAAATCTATACCTTCCTAGTGTGAATATCCTTTTGCAACCAACCTAGCTTTTAATTTCTATATACTTCCATCTGCATTCATTTTTGGTTTAAACAACCATTTACATCCTATTGGTGTTTTAATCTTAGGTAGCTCAACTAAATCCCAAGTGTCTTTTCTAAGAATAGATTCTATCTCTTCATTCATTGCAGCCCTCCACTCCTTAAATTGACTAGCTTCTTTGTAATTAGTGGGCTCTACAATGTTCAAAACATTTGACATCAAAGCATAGTCTCTCAATTTTAATGGTTTTTGAGTCTTCCTACCTGACCTCCTTGGTAGGGTACTTACCTCAAATTTGTTTTCTTCAACTCTAAATGGGCTTGCAGTATCACCTTCTTCCTGTTCTTCTTTTTGCTCTTCTTTCTGCTCCTGCTCTCTTTCATCCTCGCTATTTTCGTCCATCAACAATGGAATGTGCCAATCATCACCAATGTCATCTTTCCCTTCCTGTACCTGTTCATGAAACACTACATCCCTGCTTGCAAATGTCTTACGAGACTCAAGATTGAATAATTTATATTCTTTAAATTCTGTGCCATAACGAACAAAGATGCATTTAACTACTTTAGGGTCTAATTTTTTCCTATCAGCTTTGGGTATATGGGTAAATTCTTTTGACCCAAATACTCTTAGATGGTTTACTGCTGGTTTGAATCCATATAGAGCTTCAAAAGGAGTTTTGAAGCCAAGATACCTGGTAGGACTTCTGTTCTTCAAATATACAGCAGTATTAATAGCCTCTGCCCAAAAACTATTAGACAGACCCTTACCTTGTAACATGCTCCTTGCACACTCCACTAAGGTTCTGTTTTTATGCTCTGCAACTCCATTCTGTTGTGGTGTGTGTGGCACTGTAAACTCTTGAACAATCCCGTGGGATTTGTAGAATTTCATGAATTCCCCTAGCTTGTATTCTCCCCCTTGATCATATCGGAGAATTTTTATACTCTTACCAAAATATTTTTCCACCAAGGTTTTAAATTCTATAAAGCACTGGAAAGTCTGACTTTTCTTTCTCAGAAAATAAACCCATGAGTATCTAGTGCAGTCATCAGTAAATAACAGAAAATAATATGCTCCTCCTAGCGACCTTGTCTACATAGGTCTGCATATATCAATGTGCACTAGTTCTAAAATATATGTTTCCTTCCTCCTATCATGCACAGGAAACTGTTCTCTATGCATTTTACCTAAGGCACAACCATCACAATTTAACTGAATATTATGAAAGATAGGGAGCCCCTCAACCATACCTTTCTTCTGCAATAGCATGAGGTCCTGCAAATTCAAGTGACCAAATCTCTGATGCTAGAGTTGTTCGGCTGTCGATCCTCCTGCAACCATGGCTCGCTTTGGTATACTCTTTGCATCCAGTCTATATAGGCTTCCAACGCGCATGCCTATTGCAACTATTTCTTTCCTGCAATCCTTTATCACACAATGAGTCTTGAAGAACTCAAATTGCATATCTTGATCAGTCATCATGGATACAGATATGAGATTTTTCTCAATTCCAGGTACATATAAAACATTTTTAAGGTAACTAATTTTTCCATTTGGTAACTTGACTGGAATCACCCCATAACCTTTAATCTCGTATCCACTATCATCTCTTAAGTAGATTTTTGATCCATATGTACTTTCTTCAAGATTATCAAAAAATCCTTTTTACCTGTCATGTGAGAGGATGCTCCAGAATCGACATACCAAATATTGTCCTCATTAGATGCTGAAAGGGAACAATCAACTGTGAACAGTCAAAATTCATGACTAGAATCTTTATCTCCTTCAACGTCTTCTTCAGCAAAGTATCCTTTGTGCTTTGCACTTGCCTGCTTCCTCTTTGCATCATCAGCCTTCTTCTTAAAGCATACATTCTGTATATGACCTTTCTTTCCACAATAATAACATTTCTTTACAGGATTATTTGCAAGCATACCTTTATGTGGATTCTTCTGCGATGTTCCTCCTTTCTGTTGTGATTGCTGTTGTGGATGCTTTCCTCTGAATGATCGTCATTTCGCCATCAGCGCAAGATCATCACTCTGGGGGTTCAGGCTCTGCCGTCGCTTCTCCTCTTGCAGCAAGATCCCTGTCAAATATTCAAATGTGGGCGCTTTCTCCCTTGCCGCCAATCCAGTGACGAACAATTGAAATTCATCATGCATCCCGTTCAGTGTGATTGAGACAAGATTAGAGTCAGACACCACCTCTCCGATGTCCCCCAATCTGTCTTTCACATCTTTAATTTGTGCAACAAATGCAGCATCAGTCTCACTTTCGTCCATCCTCATTGAAAATAACTTGCTTTTAAGCGCCACAATTCGACTTGTGTTCTGGGTCTGATACAGATTTTTGATGGTAGTCCAGATCTCCGCGGACGTTTTACAGTCTTGGATGTGTGGGATAATATTGTCCTTCACGGACATCTTCAGCAAAACTTTCGCCTTGTTCTCTCTTTTATCCCATTCTTGCTCTTGTGTCCCTGCGTTCGGCCTAAGCTCATCACCTGTAACTATGGACCAAGCATTCACACCCTCAAGCAAGGTCTGGATATTAAACTTCCAGTTCATGAAGTTAGATCCATCGAGTTTGCTAGACTCGTGAAGATAAGATTCCATCGTATTACTCATTCTGATCAGATCTACAAAATGAATCTACCCAACAGTAAAAAGAAAATCGATACCTGTCAAATCGATCTGTCACTTTTCTGCCACTGATCTACAATATCTGACAAATCTGCAAAATCAATCTGATCAAAATTGATCTGATCTGCTTCTCCTGGATAGATCTGCAACTTCTCCGATCTGCTCCACTCGCAAATCGTCAAATGAAGATGAGGCTTCCCGTAGATCCCCTTGAAGGTGAATTGGCGCGCTCCCGAGTGAAAAACCCGTGCCCAGATGAAATCGGTGTGAGGCAAAATGCTTGGCACGATTTTTCCATGAAATTCCACGCCAATCTGGTATTTTTGCGCGGTGGCGCGATTAATGGCCAAACAGATGCGCCAGTTGCGCTTCCTAGCATGATTGTCAGCGTAAAAAATGCGCCAATCCCCTTCTACTCAGAAATTAAAACATCTGAGTCCGAGCTAGGTGTTCTGCAGTCCACCTGCTCAATTGAGCACAAAGCTCTTGTGTACACGTGGCCACATAGGCACCTCAAGCCATAGAGGTGATTCTGCCACAAAGGCAAGCTAGCCACAAAAACACTTTAGCCACAAAGTTGATAAAAGATCAGGCTCACCCAATATGAGCTCTGATACCAAGATAAAATGTGAACAGAATTGAAAAAGAAGATGTAGCTCACAGGTGAGGCCTACACCTGGAGACTACACTCAGAACAGAGAGATCACTCTCATACACTCTACATTCATGAATGAAAGATTACATCATTAAATACAACACCAGGAATTAGGAAGTTGCAACCAAACCCCTAAACTCTAGGAACTAATCCTAAAATAGGGAGATACGTTACAACTTGTGTAACCATTTTCTCCATTAATACAAAATAATATAATTATTTTCAACTAGGGTTGCACCTCAGTAAGTGACACAGCTCACTGGTTCTCCTGTGATATCATCTACCCTTACAACTTCTGTCAACTTACATTCTATAACATCCTTCTGCAGTTTGGATCCTGCTGCTTTCAACTCCTCCAAGGAGGTGATTTGATTGAAGAGATTGATTACTGGCAAGGTGGATAAAGGAGCATATTCTGCTGAGGAAGTAGCTTATAGAAGTCCTCTTGTAAGAGGGGCACTTCAAAATCCTCCTTCTTGTGGTTCACAAAGATATATGCTACAGCAATGTGAGCTCTTGGCTCCATGTGGTTTGTTGAGAAGTTTCTCTGGTCAGGAAAGTTAGGATAAAGTGTTACATACCCTTGTAAATACATGACATCAATTAAGAATTTATTCCAAGATGATTTCCATCCATTGGTTGTGGAACCAGGTATCTGCATTGGATTCTTCTGCACATCTTCTGTAAATCTCATGTTCATGTACTTGTAAAACTCTCTCCACTTTCGTGGGAAGAATAGAGAGCCCCAGCTGCATGGAAGTTGATGTAAATATGGTGTGTTCAGATGCAGCACCTTGAAGAATTGGGTTGCATTCCACTTGGGTCTCTCTTTAATTACTTCAATTAACCTTGGAGTGTACATGGCAATGGCATTGAGCTCAAGCAAGGAAACTTGTGGATCATACTGGTAAGCCAAGAGGGAATATTTGAGCCACATATAACAGAAGGGAGAAACATTAATGTCATCCTCAAGAACTAGACCAAAATAGTCATCAGAAGATGGATACCAACTTTCACTGACTGCCCTTATGAGACCCCATGAAGAGTCCTACGTCTAATAATTTTCTCTCCGTGTGGCCAAATGAAACTGTCTACCATCTTCAAGGTCTCTACATCCATTGCACTGTCCATATTGAATGTCAAAACAACTTTGTCTCCAACATAATAGGATTCAGATCAATGAATCAAACAATCTCTTCAGTGATGCAGGTCTATTTTGGGTGACTATATTCACTAAGATTCTGATCCTATTCCATTCTGCACCACGCCAGAATAAGAGAAACAAATCAATGATCTAAACTTCTTGAAAAATGCATCAAATGTTGGAATAAGAAATTATTTCCCAAAACATTCATTATTAGATGTCAAGATTTCCACAGTTTGCCATATTGTTGTTCATGAAATTTTTGGAAATTGTATCATATTTTGAAATGTCAAAACACAGTTTCAATCCAAAATTTCCATGAACAACAACATTCATTAGAGTAGTGTGATACAAATTCTCCCACACACTATATTTTAGTACCAAATAGGGAAAACATATCTGATCAAAATCAGAGTTAAACATCTGCAAGTTATGTTTGCCAAACTTTTTCAAGATCTCAACCTAAACAAGAGTGTACTCCTATTAGCAATTGAAGATAGCAAAGTGCTAGATAATTAATGAAGCAATATCAAAATGACTTACGTTTCAATGTTGCTGGCTTGACATCAGCCATCCAAGAAATATGAGGGATAGATACACGAGGTAGCTTAATCAAAGCAATGCTGGAAGCCCTTCCCACTGCTAAAGCCAATTCATCCCGAGTAGCAGGATCTAGATCTGCCACAGTGACAATGGCAGAAGGGTTATGTATCGCAAGCAGGCCCTTCATGGAGGAGTAAATGTCTCGTATGATAGGTACGATAGAAATTCCAAAACCCAGATCCAAATCAAAAATTTTGAAGCGGCACTCATGACATGCAGTTGGAGACCATCCAAGCATGACAAAAGCTTCTTCACAGGTGTGTTGAGATCTTCCACTTAGTACTACATATGCTTTTCGACCAGGTGTGTTGCGAAAACGAATAATCAAGGGGACCAGGTCAACAATCTCCCCAAGTGTGTGAACATAAAACAGCACATCAGATTTTTGAGGATACATTCTTGTAAATGTGTTAGAAAACCTGCACAGATGAATCTGGCTAGTAAAGGTTGAACACATAGCTTTGCAGAGAAAAAACACTAAAGGAAAATCGAAAGAAGAAAAGAATGATTCATTAGAAAATATGTTACAATGCTCATGATATAGCATTACTGGGTGAATATCCCAAGGTAATGCACTATAG